>VIAB01011374.1:60720-71772 GCA_009801035.1 Oophaga pumilio
TCACCATTTCAACCTATTGTGACATAATCGTCGCCATGGCAACCATTTTGACATCATCGTCGATACACACACACATATACACATACACTCGTTTTTATATATATAGATGAAATGTAATCAAGAAGATATAATACCTTATGGGTGAGCAATATAATACCGTTAACATTTTGAACAATTTTTTTAGGTTTATATAGCAACTAAACATACCCAAGAAGATGTAATTGCTTATCGGCAAGCAATATGATACCGATACATTTTGAATGAGTGTTTTAAGTGTTATATAACAACAAAATGTAATCCAGACCACTGAATGGGTGAACAATATAATACCGATAACATTTTGTCTAAGTTTTTTGAGACTTTTATACCAAGGAAATATACTCAATACCATGGATTAGTCTATAACACTGATAAATATTTTGAAGCTTTTACATAAACGAAATGTACCCAAGAAGATGTAATACCCTATGGATAAGCAATATGATACCAATAAATTTGGAACAATTTATTGGAGGCTTATATAGCAACTAAATACACCCAAGAAGATGGAATAACCTGCGAATGAGCAACATAACACCAATACATTTTTAACAAGCTTTTTGAGGGTTATGTACCAAGGAAATGTACTTCAGACCATGGAATAGTCAATGAGTAATCAATATAAAAATGATGATATTTTAGCCATGTGTAATACTGTATCACTAAGAAATTTAACTCAGCAAAAATCTTAAACTTTTTTTTGAAGCTTATATATCACAAAAATGGACACCAGAACACGGAATAGTGTATCGGTAAGAAATGTAAACAAACAAGCAACATTTTCAAAAGCTTTTTCTACTGTTATATACCATCAAACTGTGACAGAAAGCACCTAATGCTATATGCATGTGTAATCTATTCCTGAAATATATCTAATCCTGAAATATGTTTTACATACCACCGTAATGCAACAATGATCATGTAAAACTGTATGGATGAGTCTTTGATTCCATACCAACATTTTTACCAAAAATATTTTGAAATTGTAGTTGATCTACTTATACAGTCATAAAGGCTTTGCAGAAAGTGCAAAGCCAGACATAATATGATGAGGGTCATCCATAGATTCTGGAAAGAGAACAACTGGTGGACCTCATTAAAATATTTAATATTACAAACACTTTATGTACTGCTGTTATCTGGTGTGTGGAAAAGTGTGGGCTAATCAAGGCTTTGTTCATTTTTATGAGAAATGTTGACAGGCAAAAGTGTCTGTCTTTTATGACGCCCTCAGTGGCACTAAAAACCCACTCAGGCAAGGCACTAGTGGCAGGGCAGAACAACACATCCAAGGCATAGAGGGACAGCTCATGTCAGGTGTCCAGCTTTGTGACCCAATAGTTGAAAGTCACAGCAGATTAAGGGATTATGCTGGTTTGGTCTGCCAGGTATTTCTTGGCAATCTTTAAAAACTTTTCCTTCCTTTTCAAAAATACCCAGTCATCAGGCCCTGGGCGCTGGGATGGTGTCATGAAATTGGCCAACATTTTTTACAGTGTATCCCTGACTCTGCTGTGGGTCTCCCTGGCCTCTCCTCCTTGGTTGGCAATGAATCTTGCCCCCTGCTGCTAGCGTTGTCTGATAGTATTTTTTTCAACACAATTTCCACAATGGCCTTCTAGTGGAGAACCATTTTAGAAGACCTTTCTGCCTCAGGGTGAAGAGATGCAAAATTCTAATTGTAGCATGCCTTTAGCAGGGTGAACAACCAGTACTCTTTTATTCAAGATGAATGTAACATGAGGGTCACGGGAAAGGCAGTGGTACGTAAAGTCAGCCATATGTGCCAAACTCCATACATTCCAACATTTCCCTGTCTCCACCATGATGGCGACTCTCCATCTCTTCCTCTCTCCCTTCCTCCTCATTCCCATCCTCAGCCCATCCACATAAGAGAGACAGGAAAGAGATTGTGTGGTTGCTAGCCTCTGCTGTGCTAGCCAGAAGCTCCAGTTCCTTCTCTTCCTCCTCCTCAGCATCCACCTCATCATTGTTACCCAATCCATGCTGAGCAGGTAAGATGAGACTCGACTGGCTATAATTTCTCTGTGTTATGTCTTCCAACATCCCCACCTGGTCTGCATGCAAATCTTCATATTTAAATATGAGTAGTGAGTGTTTAAGTAGGCAGAGAAGCGGGATGGTTGCACTGACTATGGCGTCATCATCTCCGCTCACCATCTTTGTAGAATCCTCAAAGTCTTGGAAAACCAAACAAATGTCAGACATTCATGCCTACTCTTCAGTTATTATATGCGGAGGCTGAACAGAATACCAATGGGCATGTTGGAGCTGGTACTCAACCACTGTATTCTTCTGCTCACAAAGCCTTACCAACATGTGCAGTCTGAAGTTCTTGCATGTGGTGACATCACACACCAGTCATTGAGCTGACACTTGCATGCACTGCTGCAGGACTGCCAAAGTGGCAGCTGCAGTATCCAACTTGTGGAAATGTGTGCTGACGAGGCATACCTTCACCAGAAGCTCTGGAAAATCTGGATATGTTTTCAGAAGTCGCTGATCTATCAAGTTGAGCACAAGTGCCACACACGGTACATGTGTGAGCTTGCCAAGTTTTACAGCCACCACCAGGTTAAGCCCATTATCACACATGGCCATGCCTGGTTGAAGGTTCAACAACAAAAACCACATATCTGTCTGGTCTGTAATTCCATTAAGTAACTGCCGTGTTGTGCGGTTTGACTCCTGGACAAATTAGCTACAGCAGATCCTGTTGCCGCTTCGCTGAGGCAGTGCTGCAGAGATTTCAGCTTCTGGCTGATGTAGATGACATCCACATCGGAGATGAAGGATGAGGAGAAGCAAGAGGGGGTGCGGGATGTGCTGTAGGAGGTAGAGGAAGCAATAAAATAAATAGGGTCAGCAATCCTCGGCTTCAGGACTACATGTGCTGTGCCAGCGTGTGACTTGACCCCAGCCTCCACATTGTTCACCCAGTGAAAAGTCAAGGAAATGTAGAGTGCCTGGCAAAAAGTGCTTTTCCATGTGTTAATTGTTAAGTGGACAATGCCAGTTAGTGCATTTATAAGGGCACAGGTGATGTTCCTGGACACGTGCTGTACAAGGCGGGGATTCCCCAAAGGGAGAAAAAGTGGTGACTGAGAATTGAGTACTGAGGGATGACTGCCACCATGAGTCATCAGAAATACTCCGTATCTACTAGAGATGAGCGTAACATTCAAGCTTCGGTTAAGTTCAGATTGACGAACGTCCTGATGTTTGCCGAACATATTTGCCGAACATACCCTAATCCAATAGACTTACATGAAAGGCAAAACGAAACACATAGACAACACCTTTAGGGGGCAAAAAAAACTGCCAAAGCAGCCAAATTTAGACACAAGGAAAAGTGACATCAATTGACCCATCAATTGCGTTATAAAAAATAATTTATGAAAAAAATTGATGTGGGTTCCCCTGTATTTCAGAGAACCAGTCAGGCAAAACTGATAACTGCGGGCTTCAACTCTCAGCTGTCAGTGTTTTCAAGGCTGTTTATCAAGAATAAAGGGGTCCCCATGACATTTGTTAATTATTTAAATAAGTAATTAACAAAGCCGGTTTGAGGTCCCCCACATTTTTGATAGTCAGCCAAGGTAAATCTGATAGCTGGGGACTGCTATTCCCAGGTTTGTAAGGAGCCATAGCTATTGCCCCCCAGCCTAAAAATAGCAGCCCGCAATTGTCTCAGAAAAGGTGCATCTATTAGATTCTCCACTTCTGGCGCTTTGCCCAGCTCTTCCCATTTGACTCTCCAATACTAATCCTATAGTTAGTATATTTTATATATTTTAAATTTGAAATAAACAAATAGCCAGAATAAAGTCATTTAATTGAAAGAATAGCAAAGATTCCTTTTATGAATCTAAATTAACCCATACTCACGTCATCGCCCAGTCCAAGGGTCAATTAACTTAGTTCAACTCACTGACATCAGCACAAGCGCTGTGGAGAAAGTTGGAATGGCACTCACACTAACGTCAGTGAGTTGAACTGAGTTTATTGGCTGTGAACTCCTAGGGCCTTTCTGACAGCACCACGAATTTGAGAACTCTCGTGCTAGCAGTGATGTTAGTCAGGTCATAGGAGTATATTGTGAGACACTAAGCAGCAGTAGCACATGCTGCTCAGTGTTTCTGCTGGATGGCAGACTATATAGTCACATCATGCAACAATGCAGAATGCCATCTATATGTAGCAGACTTAGACCCGTTGAGTGAATAATGAATTATTATCTTCTCTTCGGACAGGTGAGGAATATTTTTTTTGTTTATTATATTAATTCTGTTACAGGAGACAAAGGCTATTGTGGACTGGGTGATGACTTAAGTATGGTTTAATTTAGATTCATTAAAAGAGTTTGTGTTATTCTTTCAATTAAAGGACTTTATTCTGGGTGTGTGTTTTCTTTGCATAATACAGCTCTGGCAAAAATTAAGAGATCACTGCAAAATTTTCAGTTTGTCTGATTTTTCGCTTTATAGGTACATTTTTGAGTAAAATGTAAATTGCTCGTTTATTCTATAAACTACTGACAACATGTCTCCAAATTTCCAAGCAATTAATTTTGTATTTATTTTCCAAAAATGAGAAATGGTCAAAATAACAAAAAAAAAATGCAGTGCTTGCAGACCTCAAACAATGCTAAGAAAACAAGTTTTTAAGTTCATAATCATTAAGAAACAACAATACTAATGTTTTAACTCAGGAAGAGTTCAGAAATCAATATTTTGTGGGATAACCATGATTTTTAATCACAGCTTTCATGCGTCTTGGCATGCTTTCCACCAGTCTTTCACACTGCTTTTCGGTGACCTTATACCATTCCTGATACAAAAATGTAAGCAGTTCTTTGATTGATGGCTTGTGACTATCCATCTTTCTCTTGATTACATTCCAGAGGCTTTCAATGGGGTTCAGGTCTGGAGACTGGGCTGGCCATGACAAGGAATTGATGTGGTGGTCCTTCATCCACACATTGATTGACCTAGCTGTGTGGCATGGCGCATTGTCCTGCTGGAAAAACCAGTCCTCAGAGTTGGGGAACATTGCCTGAGCAGAAGGAATCAACTGTTTTTCCAGGATAACCTTGTATGTGGTTTGATACATATGTCATTCGCAAAGGATAACCTACCTCATTGCAGCCTTGCTGAAACATCTCCAGATCATCACCAATCTTTCACAGTGTGTGCAAGACACTGTGGCTTGTATGCCTCTCCAGGTCTCTGTCTAACCATTAGATGACCAGGTGTTAGACTCATCAAAGAAGTTTACCTTACTCCAGTCCTCTATGGTCCAATTCTTATGGTCTTTGGCAAACTTCAGCCTGGCTCTCCTTTGCCTCTCATTGATTAAAGACTTTTTTCTAGCTTTATATGACTCGAACACTGCCTCTAGGAGACTGTTATGAACTTTTCTTGCTGTGAACGTTGCCTCAGCTGCCATTTGCCATTCCTTTTTTAGGTCACTTGATGTCATCCTGCAGTTGCTGAGTGACATTCGAATAAAATGACGGTCATCCCGGTTAGTGGAGAGTTGTTTTCGCCCTCTGCCGGTCTGTAGCTTTGTTGTCCCCAATGTCTGCTGCTTGTCCTATTGCAAGAGGATTGTGAACACCACAGCAGTGTTTTTTATACTTTCCTTCATTAAATAGGATTTGGTTCAGGTGATCACCTAATCAAAAGCACATTATGTAGAATGAGGTGCACTCTGGTTGGAATTCAACTGACACTGGAGTGGAATGGCTGTCACATATGTAGAGAAGCTGATTTTTATAAAATTGTGCGGTGGTCTCTTAATTTTTGCTGGAGCTGTGTGACAATAGGGTTAGTAATGAGGGAGTCTTAAAGCTATCTCTCCATTACTGACCTCTGAGCTTGATGTCACCCGACATTGCAAAGCTACAAAGGTGACATTGACCCACCCAACTATCACCTAAGTTGCTACTGCACCAGGACAAGGGGGAAGAGCAAGTCTAAGTAACAGATTTGTTGCATCTTAAGAATGCACCATTTCTGGGGGAGCTGAAAGCTTATGTTTTTAGTCTGGGAAGGGCAGATATCCTAGGCATGCAACAATTCGGTGCTGGAGGGTTTCCCTGCAGCTGCTAGGTTACTGGAGTTTCCAGCTGCTGCAGGTCTGCAAACTAATATTACGTTGTGTGTGTATTTTACTGTACTAGTAAATAAATAACAAAACTAAATTAAAAAACAGAGTGGGGTCCCTGGTAATTTTCATATACAGCTGAGGACAAGTCAAGTGCTGGGGTCTGATATTAATATTCTGGGAAAAAGACAATATGCATAAAGTTTCCCAGTCTATTAATATCAGTTCACAGCTGTGTACTAAACTCTTCGTGGTTAATAAAATGAGAGAACCCCCCAAAAATGACATGGGGTTCCCCTGTATTTTGGTGACCAGCCAGGCAAAACTGACAGTTGCAAGCTGCAACCCTCAGTTTCCAACTTCAGCAAGGTTGGTTTGATTTTGTTAGAACAGAGTGGTCCCATCGCCAGATGTTTTTAGTTATTTAAATGAATAATTAAAAAACTGGCATGTGGTCACCCCATTTTAACAACCAGCCAAGCTAAAGCAGATAGCTGGTGGATGCTATTCTCAGACTAGTAAGGGGCCATTGATATTGTCCCCCAGCCTAAAAATAGCAGCGCACAGCCGCCTCAGAAAAGGCACATACCTCCTTGCCCTGTTTTGGTGGCAATTGCGGTTCACATTTGTGGGGTTGGTGTAACTTTTATATTGTCAGGTGACAGCAAGTCCATGGCTTAGTAATGGAGAGTTGTCTGCAAGATTCCTCTCCATTACTAATTCTTTAGTAATATTGTAAATAAACACACAGCCATAATAAAGTTCTTTATTTGAAAAAAAAACCCATACTTTTCCTTTTTTATTCAGAAATAACAAGCACAGTTATATTCACCTAACTCACATTCCATTGAAGCCCTCGTATCCTGAACTAAAACATAAATAAAAAACAACTATATCCCTCACCTGTCCATCATTCTGTCCCACAATGTAATCCATGTCTGGGGATAAACATTTCAACTTGGATGTTGCCAAGATGTGACCATTCAGGCTGAGAACCACTATGGAATGAGCTGCTGCGACTGCAGACTCAGTGACTAGCGGTGACATCATCAAAACCTAAATGTAGTTTGTATGTGGTGCAATAAATTAGCACATAGAAGGGCTGTTAGTATGATGGCTCAGCTTCAGCGACAGTTTCAGCACTACAGGCCTCTGATTCCTTATACTGTGCACACAGGCCCAGACAAACCCACTCTCCCTCCAATATGAAGTATCACAGAACTGTGCAATGGTGTCAGTGTGTCAAGTCAGGTGGCGCCTGTCATTTTATTATCCTTGATGATGTTAGCCGGCCAGCCAATCTCACTAATGCCACAACTAAGGTAGCCACGGAATTATAGCAACTCACAGGCAATGTCTGCATGCTTATTGGCTGTGTAACAGGCGCCGAAGATGTGGGGTAAGAGATTAAAATTTTGCTTTGAGCACAACCCATTACTCGCCAAGTAACGAGCAAATCCGAGCACCGTGATGCTTGAGTGGTAACTGAGTGTCATAGGGCACGTTTGCTCATCCCTAACTATTATTAAGTGTGCACATAAGAAGCATATTGTTTATAGGGACATCAGTAGCTTAGCTACTGGGTGGCAGAGGCTGCTGTGTAGGCTGTCAGTCAGTGCCAGGATGCACCCATATGACTGGGAGAGCAAACCTGCCAGGAAATTGTAAATTCTAGTTCATAAACCGGCTAATCCTCACAGCATACAGTGCGTGCCCTGGGTGATTCAAAAGTTTTCATTTTAGACCAGACAGTATAGTCCTCTATATATTATTATGGGAACCACATAGTCCTCCATACAGTATTATGGGCACCACATAGTACTCCATACAGTATTATGGGCAACACATAGTCCTCCATACAGAATTATGGACACCACAATAGTCCTCCATACAGCAATATGGGCACCACAAGGTACTCTATACAGTATTACGGGCATCACATAGTCCTCCTTACAGTATTATGGGCACCACATAGTCCTCCATACAGTATTATGGGTCCAATAAATTGCTTAATACAGAATATTTGGCCCCATATATTGCTTCATACAGAATAATGTGTTTCATATAATGCATCATACAGAATAATGATCCCCATAAAATGCTCCATACAGAATAATGGGCCTCATATAATGCTCAATACAGAATAATGGAACCCATATAATGCTATATACAGTATAATGGGCCCCATATAATGCTCCATACAGAATAATCAACCCCATATATTGCTCCATAAAGTATAATGGACCTCATATAATGCTACATACAGTATAATGGGCTCCATATAATACTTCATATAAAATAATGGGCCCCATATAATGGTCCAGACAAAATAATTGGCCCTATATAATGCTCCATACGGAATGGGTACCATGTAATGCTCCGTACACAATGGGCCCCATAACCTGCTTCATACAAAATGGGCCCCATATAATGCTCCATACAGAATGGGACCCCATATAATGCTCCATACAGAATGGGCCCCATATAATACTCCATACAGAATAGGCCTTTTATATTGCTCCATATAGAATGGGCCCCATATATTGCTCCATACAGTATGGGCCCCATGTATTGCTACATACATAAAAAAAAATCAAACATTCAGCTATCTTTGCTGGCAGTAGGTCCAGACTCCTTAGATGGCTGCTGGTCCGAACTCCTTAGTGTCACCGTCATCTGGCTTGCTGCACTGTGACTGCTCAGAGCAGAGGACACACTGTATCGACATCATTGCAGTCTCTGTCTTGAGATATATCAGAGTCAGAAAACGCGGAAGGCACATAGGAACAGGGAGAGGTAAGTATTGCCAGTGCTGGGGACCTGAGAAAACGGGACCCATAGGTGCTGGCATCAGACTACTCTGAACCATGGGCACCATACCTTACCAATGTCCCCGACGGCAAGTGGGCCTCCCCACTTACTCAAGGCCCCAGAATTTGCCCGGGTCCTCCGGGTCGTGACACCGACCCTGGTAGTTGTAATCATGGTTATATAAATATGCTGGTTGGGCAATTGCCCAACAAAGAAGCAAATATGTTAGTCAGGTGACTAAATTGTTTATGCTGGCATAAAAATCTTGCTATCAGCAGTAAATCACTATGTGTAAACAGATGGCTTACTACCCATAATATGATACTGCATGTGGAACAGAATGATTATATAAGTGATTATTTGGTCCCCATCATTTTTCTTTGGCCCATGTAAACAGGTCAGAAAATGACCAATAGTCAACTTAGGCTGGTTTCACACGTGCATGTCTCCAGTACGTGTGGTGACAGTTTTCACACGTACTGGAGACACGTATAGACATAGACACATTACAGTATAATCTATGTGTCTATGCACATGTGCATGTTTTTACACGGACCATATGTCCGTGTGCCAAACACGTAGACATGTCCGTTTTGACACGGACCAGAAAACGTCCCGCACACGTGTACACGGAGAACTCTTCACACACTGTTCACACAGAGAGTCAGTGACGTCACCACTCTTAACTGAGTCTGTGTGCGCTGCTCCCATTCATTCCGCAGTGCTTTACAGCCAGAGCGGTCACATTAGCAGTCGCTCCTGCTGTAAAGTGATTAACCCCTGAAATGATTTACGCTGAGGGACCTGACTGTACGCCGGACAGGTATGGGTATAATGTAGCTTTTTTGTTTTATATTTTTTACAGGAGAACGAGGGCATCATTAAGGAATGGCAGTATAATAAAGATGTAAAAAACCTGTGTAGTGTATTCATTCATTAAAAGACTTTATTGTTACTGTATGTGTGTTTATTTAACCCTTTCTTTACTATAAGATTAGTAATGCATAGGTGTCTTATTGACACCTATGCATTATTAAGCCTGGCTTAACGCCACCTTACAATAGCAAGGTGTTGTTAACCCTTTATGAGCCCCACTTGCCACTGCTACAGGCAAGTGGGAAGAACCCGACAAAGCTCCAGAATAGGCGCATCTAATAGATGCGCCTTTTCTGGGCAGCTGGAGGCTGCTGATTTTAGGCTGGGGGGGCCCATAATCATGGCCCCTTTCCAGCCTGAGAATAGCAGCCCCAGCTGTATAGTTTTGCCGGGTTGGTTGAAAACCTAAGGGGGACCCCCACATCGGGGTTTCATTGATTCTCCCTGCTCGCGCTGTTGCTGGCAGAGCAGGGAGAATCATGACAAGCAGCTTCAACACCACAGGCAGGGGGACAGCGCTTACTGTAGCTGTCCGTGCTGTCCATGTGGTCCTGATGCGGCACACAGGTGGCACACGGTTGCCACACGAGTGCTGCACATAGTACACACACAGACACACGGACACACGGACACTGCTATCTCCGGTACCGATTTTTCCGGTACCGGAAATATCAGGACGTGTGAAACCGCCCTTAGATATAGTCTACGTGAACATTTAATGGCCTGCAATCTGGAGTGTAAATGGAATCTAAGGCCCACTTCACACATCAGTGTTTCCAGTACGTGTGGAATCAGTTATTATATGTGCTAGAGACATTTACTCAAGTAAACCCTTTATAATCCATGGGCTAGCGCACAAGTCCATATGACATAAAGTGGGACATCTCTGTGCCGTCTGTGTTACATGTACCAGAATAGAATGCAGAATAAAAATAACAGATGTTAAGGTGTTAGATGTGCAAAGATAAAAATAGATAAACTGCTATTCACAGGCCCTGGATATTGACTACATCTCTCATCAGAGCTGCGCTCTGCAAGACCCAGCAACGATGATGATTGTTGTTGTCTCTACCCAGTGCCTGTGAATACAAGTCACTTTACTGCTAATCATACTCGCTGGAGCAAGATTTCAGTAATGTGGACTACGGTGAAGTTTCATGGGAATATTTTCGGTAATAAATTGGCGAATGAGGGAAT
>VIAB01011378.1:11411-28683 GCA_009801035.1 Oophaga pumilio
ATGTATAGATGGGACCCAGAATGGGGGACATATATATTTGGAAGGGGCCCAGGATGACGATATTGCTACATAATGGGGAAACACATACGTTCATATAGGATGTGGAATGCTACAAAGGCCGACACATCTGTCCAACATGCGGGCACCGTGGCCCATTGAACTCTAGTTCTGCCACTGAATCCGACACCTGGCTCCCCCAACTATCAACTGAAATCTTGTCCAGCAGTGGTCTGATTTAAGCAGTGTAAGGTGCGAAACATGTCCCACACAGTTTATTGCCCACTGCCAAGTACTGGAATAATCTCTTACTCAATTAAATGGTGTTCAACACCATATATTGCTTATGTTCAGCTGTTGCCGGAGCAGATATCAGCTGATCAGTGGGGGGTGTCGGGTGTTGGCCCCCCAGCAATCTTATACTGATGACCTATCCTATGGATAGATCATTAGTTGTTTTGTTCGGACAACCCTTTTAACACTTTAACGACAGGGCTTTTTTCAAAGTTTTCCTCCCCTTCTTTCAATAGACATAACTTTTTTATTTTTCCATCCACATTGCCGTATGAGAGCTTGTTTTTTTTGCGGGACGAGTTATACTTTTGAATGACTTCATTCATTTTATCATGTGATGCACTGGAAAGCAGAAAAAAAATTCCAAGTGTGTTGAAATTGCAAAAAAAGTGTAATTCCACAACTGCTTTGGGGTTTTTATGTTTGTCATGTTGACCATACAGTAAAACTGACCTAGGAGTATGATTATCCAGGTAAATACATTTGGTATTATAGATACCAAATATGTATAGTTTTTTTTATAAGTAGTGAAAAAAATTGGAGATTTGTTAAAAAATACAATTTTGCTTTTGTCGCCATATTCCAAGACCCTTAACAATTTCAATTTTTAAGATATAGTGCGGTGTAATGGCTTATTTTTTTGCGCCCTGAGCTGACGTTTTTTATCATACCATATTGGAGTAGATATGGTGTTTTGATGCAGATTCCAAAAAAATGTAATTCTGGCATTTTGATTTTTTTCGCATTATACAGTTTACCTATAGGATTACCGTATTTTTTGGACTATAAGACGCACCGGACAATAAGACGCACCCCAAATTTTGGGGTGGAAAATAGCAGAAAAAAGTTTTTATAAAATGGGAGTCCGCCTTATTGTCCTAATTTAAGGTCTCTTACTTGAGGGCCAGTGGTGGTACAGCGGGGTAACAGGAGGCATGGTCCCTTCCTCAGGATGCTGGCAGTGGCAGAAGTGGTGCAATGCTGCGGGTCCGGTGTCGGCGGTGAGGCAGAGGTGCGGCAATGCTGAGGCTCGGTGTCGGCGGTGGGCGGTGCGGCGGCAGAGGTGCGGCGGCAGTAGGTGCTGTGGAGTGCACCTGAGCAGGGTCCCTTAATCAGGATGCCGGAGACAGAAATGTGGAGAAGCCACAGCCCAGTGTCCACGGTGGGCAGAGCCGAAAGCATCACCGGTTTCACTGCAGCCGTCTTCCAGAGGCCGCGCGAGCGCAGACTGAGATCTCGGCAGATCTCGGCATCAGGAAAATGGCCGCCGAGATCTCAATCTGTGCACGCGCAGCCTCTCATGGCCATTTTCCTGAAGCCCTGGGCTGCCGAAATCTCAATGCACATGCGCTGGCTCCGGCGACCCACAGCTTCAGGAAGATGGTCGCAGGGAAACAGGATGACACACTTGGCTCTGCTCGCCGTGAACACCGGGCCGCGATGTCGCCACATTTCTCCTGCCGTGAGCCTGAGGAAGAGACCCTGCTCAGGTGCACTCCGCACCACCCACTGCCACACCTCTGCTGCAGCACCGCCCACCGCCGACATCAAGCTCAGCATCGCCGCACCTCTGCCGCCGCTATACCACTGCCGTAACCCCCCGGTAAGCCTGCGTTCGCACTATAAGACATACCCCCATTTTCCCCACAATTTTTTTTGGAAAAAAGTGCGTCTTATAGTCCGAAAAATACGGTAATTTATTTTATATTTTAATAGATCAGACTTTTACGAATGCAGCAATACCAAATATGTGTATTTTTTCATTTTTTTCAATTGTTTTATTACTGGGGCAAAAGGGGGGTAATTTGAACGTTTAATTTTTTTCATATTTTTTAAAAAACATTTTTCACTTTTTACTATATTTGTTAGTCACCCTAGGGGACATGTAGCCGCGATCGTCTGATCGCTTGTACTATGCATAGCAGTGCATTAGCCCTGGAGTATTCCTATACAAATCTAATCCTATTCCACATGACTCCCCCATATACAGTACTTGTCTCCGAAAAGTGTGCATGTACTGTATTTTCAATAAGGAGAGGTGAAAAAGCTGCTGTCAGACCAGAGATTGTGTTTTTGTTCATATGAAAACAAAAAGATCGATATATATATACTCGAGTATAAGCCGAGATTTTCAGCCCATTTTTTAGGGCTGAAAGTGCCCCTCTCGGCTTATACTCGAGTCATATACCAGGGGGTCGGTGGGGGAGGCGGAGCGCAGCTGTCCTATATACTCACCCCCTCCTGGCGCGGTCTCTGCAGCCCCCCTGCTTCTCCCATGGTCTCCAGCGCCTGTGTTCAGCGGTCACGTGGTACTGCTCATTAAAGTCATGAATATGTGCATATTCATGACTTTAATGAGCGGTACCATGTGACCGCTGAAGTTAGGCATAGCTGCCAGAGACCGTGTGAGAAGAGCAGGGGCTGCAGAGATGGCGCCAGGAGGGGGTGAGTATATGCGATATTCACCTGTCCCTGTTCCACCACTGTGCACCGCTCTGTCCTCACGTCCTCTGGCTGTGAATGTTCAGGTCAGAGGGCGCGATGACGTGGTTACTGACAGAGGACCCGGAAAACAGCGGCGTGCAGCGGTTGACCAGGGATAGGTGAATATCGCAGGTGCCGGGGTCTGAGCCAGCAGTGACACTGGCACCTGTCCCCAATAGCGCGCCGGTGTCATCGCCTGCTCAGGACACCAGCACCTGGCCCCCAGCGATGAGAGGTGAGTATGTCTTTTTTTTTATTATTATTATTTGCAGCAGCATATGGGGCATAATATATGGGGCAGCATCTTATGGGGCATAATATATGGGGCATAATATATGGGGCAGCATCTTATGGGGCATAATATATGGAGCATAGTATATGGGGCGGCATATGGGGCATAATATATGGGGCAGCATCTTATGGGGCATAATATATGGGGAGCATCTTATGGGACATAATCTATGGAGCATCTTATGGGGCATAATATATGGAGCAGCATATGGGGCATAATATATGGAGCATCATATGGTTCATAATATACGGAGCATCTTATGGGGCAGCATGTGGGGCATAATCTATGGAGCATCTTATGGGGCCATAACCTTTATGGAGCAGCATATGGGGCATATTCTATGGAGCATCTCATGGGGCCATTATTAACCTTTGTGTAGCATTTTATGGGGCATATTTTGTATGGAGCATCTTATGGGGCCATCATGAACTGTATGGAGCATTATATGGGGCTCCTGATTCAATATGGCTATTCACAAACATTTAACCTACTTTAATTTTACTTTTATTGGTATCTATTTTTATTTTTGAAATTTACCAGTAGCTGCCTCATTTTCCACCCTAGGCTTATACTCGAGTCGATACGTTTTCCCATTTTTTGTGGCAAAATTAGGGGGGTCGGCTTATACTCGGGTCTGCTTATACTAGAGTATATATGGTATATTGAAATCCAAAATTTGATATTTCTTTCTCACAATGTCTGTTATTGAAGGGAAGTCAGTAAACTCTCGCAACCTTTAGATATTTGTCTGGTTTAGCCCTTTTTAATTTAATGTGTATAGCCAGCTATAAGCATACTATAATATACAATATTAACATCATAATGCAGCTTTTAAAAGTATAAGGACTCTGCAGATTTGGTCAATGGTTGCATGATATATGTATGGGGGGTGGACAAACCATATGTGTGACATGGCCTGCTGCACAAGAGCCCAGTAGTTTAAAGGACTAGTAGCTTCCCACATTCTATTAGATTGCATGTAAGGGACTGAGTTAATGAATATCATGGTTCATAACTGCTAGGAAATTTTAGAGATAGATAATGACACAGGGGTCTACTGTTGTATCTGCCCCAGCATGGGTGTAGCTATAGATATGCATAGAAAAATATATATTACCTTTTTTATCCTCCAAGAAGTCAACCATTAAGGATTCCACCTGTGAGACCTCCAAGTGTACCTGTCAGTCCACTAAGGGTGCTTCCCACTCCTCCAAGTAAACCTCCTAACAAATTTCCCTGTGATGAGCCACCTCCTCCCAATACTCCCAATAAAGGATCAATCAATCCTGTAACTCCATTAAGGCCACCTCCAAGTAGGTTTGTCACTCCACCAAGCCCATCTAATAGCTTTCCCACCAGTGACAAAACAGGGTCAAGTACCTTTACTGCTTTCCCAACTATACAGAGTAGGTTTAACAGTGCTCCTATTCCTTCAATACCCCCTGTTAGTCCACCTACAAGGCCTAAAAGGTCACGAGTAGTTCGGTTATTTCTTTGATTGACCCCATTACTACTCTGTGGGACAAAATCTGAAGATTTCTCAATATAATTCTGTAAAAGAGAAAATATATATATATATATTATAAGAGAAAATACCTAATTGAGATACCCATAAGTATAAATCATTTCAATATTTTATGATTTCAACCTTTAACATTACTTTTGTAAATCATTTTGATTTGATGTAAAATAATTTTTGATCGGTCAAGAATCTATGCCCTTGTTGCAATTCTCTTTCGGTAAGGATTCAGAGTTGCATATTCGCTCTCCCTTGTGTGCGAAGCAAGATGTCAGACAAATGAGCCGTGTGCTGGCCAGTCTAAATATGTCATTGAACAGCTTGTGGGAGGGTGGAGGACTGTGCTATCGCGTTCCGAATCCTACCCCTGAAGACACCAATTGTGTAATGTGTGTGAATTGCAGTGTAAGCAATGTCTTGCATCTTTTGTAAATACAGTGTCATGTAAAGTATTCTGTATAGAGTGGGATAAGTATTGTAAGTATAAATGCATACTGAAAGCTAATGTTAGTAATGTATAATGTAGGATGTGATAGTGTAAGATAAGTAGTGTAAAGTATAGGAAAATAGGGGCTAATGCTAGGTAGAGTGACTGCTCCCTGCTTGGAAAAGGAGATAGAGTTTGGAGTGTGTACTGAGCAGAGCTGCATAAAGGTTGACCCTGAGTGAGAGGAGACTAAGAAAAGGGATAGTGCAATCCTAAGAAAAAGTAACAGAAAGAGACAGAGTGGTCTTTTGGAGACGAGTGCTAAGAGAGGACGCCTAGCCATGAGACCCCGAACTTGTAACGCAGAAAGTGACTGGTCATAGCAGGACTGAGAGATGAGGACTAGTGAAGGATCCCGAGCTGTAGATTCAGGGCATCAGTAGTGAAAGAAATAGGATGCGGAACTGCTGAAAAAGTAAAGGAGACTTGTGAATCAGGATTGCAGCTTTCGTTGTAGCGAAGTAGGGGGAAACAGTGTGCTTTGAAAGCCCTGGATTATACTAAGAGGAAGGATGCTATGTGGAATAAGGCTTCATACTGCTAAGGAAATGTCCATAAGACTTTGCACAAACTATCCCTTGTATATAACTCTTACCTAGTTATCGTTTAGTAAAGGCTATATTTTTGAAGTCGGCCTCCCTCATTGAACTGTGAAACATCTGGTACTGGCCAGCCCACAATACCGGATACATGTAGCCTGCACGGGCGTAATGCCCCCACAGCCCAAGTCCGCCCACCCAGCCAGGACTCACACTTTCATATAACTTACTGGGGCGCTGAAGACGAGCGCCTTGCCCGAAGCCACCACCTTGCACCATGTTACACTTGCAGGAGCCGATTGGTGGTTGTTTAATGACCAGTTAACTTTTGTTAATGAGGTAAATGGACCATTAGACATTTGTGATGTACCAGCTCAAGCAGCAAAGTGTAAGCAAAAAAAAGTAACTCCAATTACAAGTAAGCAAGTTTCTCTATATTATATGTACAATAAAACTCACTCATTAAAAAAGGTTTATTAAGCTAAATGTAACAGAATTCTGATGTAATTTTAATGCAAAAACTGTCTTTCTTGTCTACAATATTTATTCTGTGTTTTAGGCGTTTTATGCACCTTGTCCGTCAAAAATATATGGATTCACAAAAAAGGGACATAGCCTAAAGTGCAATGTAAGGACTATGAATGAACTTATTTATAAAGTAGTAGTTGCGTCCCAAGCTTTTACCAGCCAACTATCAAATATATATCTATAGAGGTATACTTATTGTGGTGCCCATGAGGGTTCAGTCGCCACAGAGGTATTGCACCTCATCCAGAGGTGTGATACTCCACTCTCAGGTAAGGAGGGAACACCACCCAGTACTCTAACACCTGCACCCAACACATACTATAGCAGCCGGGCACACTGGACGTACCCTGAGGGAGGATGGTCTCATCCCAGGCTGGGTAGGAAAGAGTGCATGGGTGGTGGGTGGAGAGAGTAAGAAGGAGGTGAAATGAAGCTTTAGGAAGCAGGAAACTGAGTCTAGTCGGACAGTCTTGGAGGGGACCTGGAGCTGATAGGAGCTCGGCCCCAGACAGAGAACGTGAGAGAGAGAGAAGCATAGAAGGAAGCTTCTGGAAGGAAAGAAGGGGTCCTAGGGGCACGGATAGTGAGCGATCCATCCGTGGGGCCCGATCCAATTGTGGAGGGACCAGGTCGCAGAAGGGACTTGGCCCCTAGCCTAGTGGAGAACTCTAAGACTCAGCTAGCAAGCCGACAGCTGTGGCAACTTTAGGGGTCACAGCCACAACCACAAGCATCTTCTCCAGGACGGGTAGGTGAACATGCCAGAGTCCCTGCTGGGATGACACGTACAGGGGTGCCAGTGCTGTTCTAACAGTATCTAGATACAATTTGCAGTGTCTAATAATTAGGAATGATTGAGAAATATATCCTAGTATTTTTATCATAGAATGCAAGTAGTTGTAAAAACTCTTACCAGGAATACGCATACAGTTGTAGTTATAGGCAATATCACATGATTTTCCTGTAAAAAGAACCTAGGATTAATTACATTTATCAATATTTTTGTATATAATCAAAATTATGACAATACATCTGTTGAACATTTTAAACATGGGCAAATAAATCACCTACAGTATTTACTTCATCTGAATTCTTTGCCTACATTTTTTCTTTGTTTCAACTGCGACAGGACTTCTTATTCTTCTTTATGCTGAGTATACAGTTGTTCTTGATTACATTGGCGGTAAGTTCCGAGTAGTTGTCCTGCTGCAGAATACAATTGCAGCCAATCAAATGACTCTCTGAAGGTATTGCATGATGGATAAGTATCTGCCTGAATTTCTCAGTAGTGAGGACACCTTTAACCCCATTACCACCTTAGATGTATAGGTACCTCTAAGGTCACCTCCTCCTGTTTGCTGCATGCTTCGGCGATGAGCCTGCAACTTTTACAGCACATGTCAGCTGATTTTATCAACTGACATGTGCCCCTAACAGCTGCGGGTGGAATCGCGATCTACCCACAGCTGATAACATGTTAAATGTCGCTGTCACACTATGACAGCGGCATTTATCACGATTGTGCTGGAAGCACGTCAATATTCCTGCCCATCTGCGCCAGTGTCACGTGACTACAGGTCGCTGATGGGTTGGCATGAAAACCCAGGGTCTGCAACAGACTCCTGTGGTTGTCTTTGCTGGATGCTCATAGCAAGGGAGCATTTTTGCTACACAGAACAGGGCTGAAGCCCTGCTCTATGTAGCACAAACAATTGGATGATCACTGTTTCTAGTCTCCCATGAAGACTATTGAAGCAAGTAAAAAATAGACATTTAAAAAATATATACAAAAAAATAAAAGTTTAAATCACCCCCCATTCAAAATAAAACAATAAAAAAAAACAAAAAAACACATATTTGGTATTGCCGTGTTCAAAATCGCCTGATCTATCAATATGTAAAAATAATTAATCCGATCGGTAAATGGCGTAACGAGAAAAGAATCAAAACGCCAGAATTACGTTATTTTGGTCGCCGCAACATTGCATTAAAATGCAATAACGGGTGATCAAAAGATTGTATCTACAACAAAATGGTATTAATAAAAACGTCAGATCATGAAAAATGGAGATGCTACGGGTCTCGGAAAATGGCAATTTTTTTTTAAGAAACGTTGGATTTTTTTTCACCACTTAAGCAAAAAAGAACCTATACATATTTGGTATCTATGAACTCATAATGACTTGGAGTACTATACCGGCAGGTCGGTTGTAGCATTTAGGGAACATGGTAAAAATGCAAAACAAAAAAACAATTGTGGAATTGCACTTTTTTTTGCAAATTCATCGCACTTTGAATTTTTTTCCTGTTTTTCAGTACACTATATGAAAAAACCAATGGTGTCGTTCAAAAGCACAACTCGTCCCGCAAAAAATAAGCCCTCACATGGCCGTATTGACGGAAAGGTAAAAAAGTTTTGGCTCTAGGAAGAAGGGGAGCAAAAAACAGAAACTCAAAATTGGAAAAAACCCTGGTCGTGAAACGGTTAATCCTAACAAAATCATAAACTTGATTTGCTGAAATGCAGACCAAAACTTGCAAGGAACCTCCACTATGCTTTATTGTTGCCTGCAGACACTCATTATTGTACTGCTCCCAGCCCTTCAGCAAATAAACTGCCTCCTGTCACAGCCAAATATTTCACATTTTGAGTAATCAGGCCAGAGCACCTGCTGCTGTGTGGCCCAGCTGCGCTTGGAACACATAATTCCAGGAGAATGCACAGGAAGGTAACTGTGAAGCCTGATATTCATTCACGTCACTCACATTTCTCAACACAACCACTAGAGGGAGATTGGGACATATAAGGTAGTGACACGTAGCAGTCAGAGTTCAGTTCAGTCAAGTCTGGTCTTGAAGGGGAGAGGAGAGATCAGTACGCTTCCTGTCTTAGGACAGAGGAAGGTCTAGTCTTGGAGGAAGAGGAGTACAGACTAGTTCCTGGCAGAGCCAAAGAAGTTCATGTTTGAAGTGGAGGCTAGTACGGGTGAAGTGAATCATCCTAGCCTAGTCAGAGCTACACCTTAACCTGCTACTCAGAACAAGCTGCCTGTTTTCCCCAAGAAAGTGGAAGGTGACTCTCAGAGCTACAGCGTAAATACAGTCTGACGAAGCGTCCTGTGAGCTGCTCTGGACAGAGATCTGTGAAGGAAAGAAGGAAGGGGATTACAGCAGTTATACCAACGAGTCAACTGAGAACAGGTCAGTGAGCACTGAAGGAAAGCTGACAACTACACTCATTGCTACACGTGCTTATGTTAAGGGCGAGAGCAGGGCGAAGGGCGAGTGGAGAAGTAAGAGTGACTAAGGTGACAGATCACCCTCACTCAGTATAACCGGACACCGGGGTCCGAAGCATTGCTAGTACTTCACGTCTAGTAATAAGAAAACCGGAGGCCTTGCTGGACTTCAAGTCGCAGAAGGTAGCCCTAAGCGCTGATACGTAACCGGAGTCAGGGAGAACGGGGACTTTGAGCAGGACCCTGCAAAAGTAAGGACTTAGTTCTTTCAACATCTGATAATCAGAGACATAGAAGGCTCCACCACAATGTTGACCGGGCGTAGTTATTGCTATTGAAAGAGTTGCACTTGACTTTATGCAAGTTTGTACTCACACACATTACAAGGAGAAAGGAGGCCTCTAACCTGCTCAACAGTTTTCCTGAATGTGCATTCTCCACCCCGACCAGCTTCCCGGGACATACCTGCAACAACATCTACAAGTAAAGGTATGGAAAGAGATTGCATTGTGTGAGACTGCTTTATTGCCTGCACCCAGCAACACCATTGACTTTGAGGGAACAGTCCCACCTGTGGGGGACTTAACATCTAGCTGCCATAACATCCCCTCAGAGATCTACCCTGCAGCGCTGGTCAATCAGATCAGAAACCACAGGTGGCGTCATGAACTATTCTAAAATCCCCTGTAAATATCCCCCATTGCATGACCGCCAGGGCCACTCACCGAGCTCTGCTGCCAGTGACATTCCCCATAGAGATCAATGGGCTCGGTTCCGAGTACCCCATAGCCCTGGTATCACCACTGGTGTGCGCGTCATCTTTGGCGTCACGAACAGGATACGAAGCTTACTGGATGTGAGTCCTGTGTGCCTATATTGACTGTTTTGTGCAAAAAGACTGTTTGCTATTTTTGGCGCCATTTTCCGCCATTTTACCGCCATATTCGTGCCCTGAGGCGCTGGTGAAGAAGTTGGGCGTGCATTCGTGGGCGTGTGCCCCCCCTGTGGCGCGAAAGTTATGGCCGCCCTCTCAAAATGCTACTATAATGTGAGATCCTACCCCACTGCAAGAGAGATCCGCCTCCTCTTCATCTTCTATGCAAAAAAGAGGAAGCGCAAATCCCGCCTCCACGGAGGAGACCAGATTGTTCCTGATGGAAAGCACAGTCTGGCCTGGAGAGAGATGGCGGAAGGACAAGAGACGCTATGTGGAGGAGCGGCGGCGCGCAGGCCCTATTCCCCAGAAAAGCTACTGCCTGTGCCGGAGCCGTCCCCAGTATGGGACCTTCAACAAACCATGCTGGAGTTAAAGGAGGAAAATGCGGCGCTCAGAAGATTGATCCAGCGCCATGCAGACATGGAGGAAACGGAGAGATGCTGGCGTGCCCAGAAACAGCGGCTGCTGTGGGACGCAGTGCTCTCTCCTACAGGAACAACGTCATTACCTGAACTCCCTGTGTCACCGCTGCAAAGGGCTGAAGGAAAACCGGAGGCTGGCTCCAAAAGTGCTGTACCTGACCCCACCGATGGAGTGGTGGAAGAGAAGGAGGCTGAGGAGGCCCTGGCCGTTCCGGAATGCCAGCCAGGCCAGGAGGCCGCAGCAGACTACAGTTCCCCGGTAGGGACACCGGAGGGATCCCAGCCGTCTCTGCCAGAAATCGATTGGGAGCAAATGGAGTATCTGGATAACATCACCTATGCTGCAAAAGTGGAAAACGAGCAGCGACGCTGTGATCAGGAGAAGCGACGGCAGCAGGAGGAGAGAGAGGAGCAGCAGATCCGTCAGCGGTATCATGAGGAGTTCCTCGCTGACAAAGAGAGTGTCCGCAGGAATAAAGGTACGCTCCGGGAACTGCGGCGCCAGGGGTGCATCACCGGATTCAAACTCCACAAGGGCTGGGGCTTCATCCATGAGCCGGGCCTGTATCAGGAGATCTTCGTGAGTCGCAGGGATGTAGAATCCCACCTGCCCATCGGACACCCGGGAAGGGATCTCATAAACGGGGACATCGTTAGCTACACACGTCACTGGGGTCTAAAAGGATGGTATGCCCTAAACGTCTCTATTGTCAGCGACCCCATCCCCGACGCCGGTAACGTACACCAAGCCGCAGCGTCCCAATCCCGGGCCCCCACAGCGCCAGGCCGTGCACCAGCATCGCCCCCTGCGTACTCCTCTCCACCCAGGTCTTGCTCTGCATCGCAACCTGTGATCACTTCAGCATCGCCCCCTGCGTACTCTTCTGCATCGCAACCTGTGACTCTGTCTGCATCACGATCTGCGACCATTTCTGCATCGCAACCTGAATTGTACGCTGCGGCACCTTCTACAACGCAACTTGCGTTCTACTCTAAGGATGTACCCGTTGGGTCCAAGAATCAAACAAAAGAGGTAGCTACGCAAACATATATTGCAGGACACGATCTTCTTGTGATGGGTTCCCGAGGGCATTGTATACTTCTGGCCCCAGGGATGGACAAAGTCATTGTCATAAGCAAGAAAGATGAAAAACAGTAGGACCCAGACAGGGGTTTACTGCACCTGAATATGTATAAAGTTGAAGAAGTTGAAGAAATTTGCACCTTATTGAAACGTTTGATAATGTTTATTACTATGCTTATTTAAAGTAGAATACCCGGCTGGGTAAAGGGTTAAAGTATTGAAGTATTGAAGTATAATGTGATTACTTGAAATGTGTTTTCATATGCAAAGGACTGCGTGGCTGTGGACTGTGCCAGCTCAAAAACTTTTATTGTAAATAGTTTGCACTTCGGTGCCCTACCTTGGTTTTACACAAAGCCATAACTACCTCTGAAGGAAAACCCGTGTGGTGTGGCCTTGAGTGAGGTCTGCAACAGAAAAGTCCTGCAGCCCACCCAGGACCCACGTGGGAGGTTTGGTGCGGGTCCTCCACAAGTATCTTGTATTAATGTGAAAATTTTGATACTTTTCTATTGTACAAATTGTAACGTTAAAGAGTCCTTACCTCCCGCAAGGGATGAGTTTAAAATGTTGATGTTATATGCAAAACAAAAATGTTTTTCTTTTCTATTTCAGCCCGGGAGTGCTGAGTTTAACTAGGGGGATGTGTGGCCCAGCTGCGCTTGGAACACATAATTCCAGGAGAATGCACAGGAAGGTAACTGTGAAGCCTGATATTCATTCACGTCACTCACATTTCTCAACACAACCACTAGAGGGAGATTGGGACATATAAGGTAGTGACACGTAGCAGTCAGAGTTCAGTTCAGTCAAGTCTGGTCTTGGAGGGGAGAGGAGAGATCAGTACGTTTCCTGTCTTAGGACAGAGGAAGGTCTAGTCTTGGAGGAAGAGGAGTACAGACTAGTTCCTGGCAGAGCCAAAGAAGTTCATGTTTGAAATGGAGGCTAGTACGGGTGAAGTGAATCATCCTAGCCTAGTCAGAGCTACACCTTAACCTGCTACTCAGAACAAGCTGCCTGTTTTCCCCAAGAAAGTGGAAGGTGACTCTCAGAGCTACAGCGTAAATACAGTCTGACGAAGCATCCTGTGAGCTGCTCTGGACAGAGATCTGTGAAGGAAAGAAGGAAGGGGATTACAGCAGTTATACCAACGAGTCAACTGAGAACAGGTCAGTGAGCACTGAAGGAAAGCTGACAACTACACTCATTGCTACACGTGCCTATGTTAAGGGCGAGAGCAGGGCGAAGGGCGAGTGGAGAAGTAAGAGTGACTAAGGTGACAGATCACCCTCACTCAGTATAACCGGACACCGGGGTCCGAAGCATTGCTAGTACTTCACGTCTAGTAATAAGAAAACCGGAGGCCTTGCTGGACTTCAAGTCGCAGAAGGTAGCCCTAAGCGCTGATACGTAACCGGAGTCAGGGAGAACGGGGACTTTGAGCAGGACCCTGCAAAAGTAAGGACTTAGTTCTTTCAACATCTGATAATCAGAGACATAGAAGGCTCCACCACAATGTTGGCCGGGCGTAGTTATTGCTATTGAAAGAGTTGCACTTGACTTTATGCAAGTTTGTACTCACACACATTACAAGGAGAAAGGAGGCCTCTAACCTGCTCAACAGTTTTCCTGAATGTGCATTCTCCACCCCGACCAGCTTCCCGGGACATACCTGCAACAACATCTACAAGTAAAGGTATGGAAAGAGATTGCATTGTGTGAGACTGCTTTATTGCCTGCACCCAGCAACACCATTGACTTTGAGGGAACAGTCCCACCTGTGGGGGACTTAACATCTAGCTGCCATAACATCCCCTCAGAGATCTACCCTGCAGCGCTGGTCAATCAGATCAGAAACCACAGGTGGCGTCACAAACTATTCTAAAATCCCCTGTAAATATCCCCCATTGCATGACGGCCAGGGCCACGGACCGAGCTCTGCTGCCAGTGACATTCCCCATAGAGATCAATGGGCTCGGTTCCGAGTACCCCATAGCCCTGGTATCACCAGTGGTGTTCGCGTCACTGCCATTTTCTATTCCCCAGCTACTATGTTTTTATTCAAAATTGCGT
Organism: Oophaga pumilio; assembly: GCA_009801035.1. Taxonomy (NCBI): domain Eukaryota; kingdom Metazoa; phylum Chordata; class Amphibia; order Anura; family Dendrobatidae; genus Oophaga; species Oophaga pumilio. The sequence continues at coordinate 25,307 of VIAB01011378.1, forward strand.
TTCATGGTCTTGTTTCCATTGTGACACCAGCATCCCTGCATGCTGTCCCTCCTCCTTTCCATCAGGGACACCGATTTACCACCCAGACCGCCCTGGCGTGTCTCCTGCTCCAGGTTCCACATCCCAAGTCTCAGGGTGTGCTGCCCTACTCCCCTGGCAGTGTGTGCGTGCACATTTCCGGCCTCTTGAAGGGACAAACCCACAATCCTAAGTGTCCCCAGCCAATAGCTAGGAGACAGTACTTAAAGCAGCTCCACCTGTAGGCAGGTGCCTAAGCAACAATTGTAGTTAGTCAGTCTGCAAGTTGCTTGTTATGAGGTTCCTTTACCAGTCCAGTTAAACTTGTATCAGTACCAATTCTGCTTTCCAGTATCCATCTTAATGGAGACAATCCTGAAACTGCTCTGGTGATACCTGAACCCGAAACAGCTCCGGTGGTACAGGAATCTGAAAACTCTTCAGCGGTACTTGAACCTGAAACTGCATCAGCGGTACCTGAAATGCCCAGGCTTACTTTCCTAAAGACTGCTCCAGTGGTACCTGTACTTGAAACCACACCCGCAGAACCAGAATCCTGAAACCGCTCCAGTAGTTCCTGTGCCTGAAACCCACACTGCCAGTTCCGGTCCAAGAGTCTGTCCCGTCTGAACAAGCGTGTACGTCAGTACCATCTGCATCCATTCCTGCCATGGACTATGAATCTGTGCCTGCTGTCCAGACCCTTGGGGTTAGCTGCAGCAGTACCGGACATTCACTCTAGTGAAAAAAACAGGTGGTCGTCTAGTTACGCCCTTCCAGTCTCTCCCCGGACTGTGGCACAGTGGGTTCACAATCCACGAGTGTTACATCGATGTTGAAAGCATGGCTTTATCCCATCAAGATCACTTCTCACCAAGCTTCTTTGAACAGTAGATGGATGTATCTGGGTCCCACTGATTGATGTTTTGAGCTGATGGCACTGCTGGACATCTTCTGATTATGAAAGGAATAAACATTCATCTGCTGTACTAAGTTTCCTTGACTGTACACATTGTGTTTACAGGCCTCCGAATTGGACATTTCTAGGTGTGTCTTCAAAAGAGCTTGAACAGTACATCTTCAAACCCAGTCTGCTTTTAACTCTCTATTTAAATGCCCAGCAGGTTACTTCAAACTGCCAGTTATATATATTTTTTACTACCGTGCTCTTACATATGTTTAGCTCTGTATCTTGAATATTATGGTGTTTAGTTCTTGACCTTGTATAGTTTTCTCACAATTGTATCCCTCACTTTGCCCTCTAAGACTAGACCTAATGTGACGAACCTGCACCTTGCCACCCCGCCTGATCTCACTATTACGTGTGTGGCTAGGACATACAGTAAGATCATACTTTCCTTATCAAATCATAGCTGTTTAAACAAGGCTGTTAGATTGCATGGTTCTGGATCCACAAGGGGTCTTATTGTACTAGCTAATTGGTGGGGGTGTGAATTGCTTTTTGAAGCAGAGAAGCCTGACCCCCATGCTTAGTCAGGTGTTCTGATACTGCTGCACGTTTTCAGGTTTGTAAACTGTCAATAAATCTCCCCATCCTTCACACCTGGCATCACAACAATTCTCTGCCTATTCACTCTACTGGCCAGTATCCACTCGGTGGATATAAAAGTCCAGATCCCTGTATAGGCATTAAAGGGAATATGTCACCCTAAATTGGCGGGATATTTAAATGATGGCAGTCAGGTCAGGTGGGCGGTGTTTTGGGTACTTGCCTTAACATGTTGTTCACCGCTGTCTCCATTATTTCTGGGAATTGTAGTCGTTGCCCTCCATATAACGCGCCTGCGCATTGCAATCTGCGGGTAAAGCATAATGCGCGTGCGCAATTCAAGATTGCAATGCGCAGGCGCGTTATATGGAGGGCAACGACTACAATTCCCAGAAATAATGGAGACAGCGGCGAACAACATGTTAAGGCAAGTACTCAAAACACCGCCCATCTGACCTGACTGCCATCATTTAAATATCCCGCCAATTTAGGGTGACAGATTCCCTTTAAAGAGAGAAGTCCAGAATTCTCCTGAGCCCTGCTTAATGGAAGAGTTGCCAGGCTTCCACCTACAGTGTGACAATTACAAGGAGACCTTTTTTTAAAAAGGTGAGATGCACATCACACTCAATATAGGAAAAACTATCCCAACTTCTGTGGGAGTTATCATCACCATTATAATCATTTATGTTTTGTTTTTACTTTGAAAAGAAAATGGTGACTAAGGAGAGGTACTGTAGCTGTCATTTGAACAAGCATTTGGCCGTCATCTGTGTATGGGCACCGTTACACCTGTGTAGCTAGGAAAGAGTTATCGTGATCAGAAATCTTTTTGCACTGAGATGTTTGTGGGCAGTTTTGAAACAAAGCTGCTGTACTATTTTTGCCCCCAGTTTGTCACAGATGCACTATATATTTATTTTACCAATAATTGTTCCATGATGGTTATATGGCTTGTAAGAACACCATTCCTATCCAGAGCCACCTGTTCCTGAGGGACAGAAGAGAAAGAATATATAAATGATTAAATAAATATCCTTACCATTTTTAAGTAAAGAAGCAAGCCTATTTAAGATCTTGTCAAGGTAATATAATCTTGTACATATCTTTCTGTAATAATCTCACAATCAGCCTAGGTACTGTGTGTCATACTTGTATCACACCACATTCATATTACTAGGGAAAATATCACAAGATGTCTATTAGCATGTAGTTCTGATTTATAGTCAGAGGATCCCTATTAAAGCAAACCTGTCGTCAGCATTTTGCTAAGTAAACTACAGGCATTGTCTGGTTGGCGCTGTTACACTGATTAAAATGATATCTGGGTTCAAGAAATCCGTCTTGTGGTTGTTATTTAATCTTTGTTTGCAGCTTTGAGTTAATGAGATTTTCGCGCTTCAGGGTTTGCCTGTGGGTGGGTCTTTTTTGGTGCTCTGGTGTCATCGTGATCATTCTGGCTTAAATGACAGGTCACTGAACCTTCAGTATTGTACTTGTGCAGTTAATATTGTGGTTTTTTTTTAATTTAACTCCAGCAAAATAGCGCAGGCGGCGCATTTGCAGTAGCATCTATCTGCAAGCAATGCTCTTAATCTGTGCAAGCCCTCCCACTGGTGGGCGGCACTTGCGCAGATTGAGGGCATAGATTGCCGATAGATGCTACTGTGCAAGCATACTTCATTTTGTTGGAGCAAAAATGGTGCCAGACCATGCAAAGTAGCATCTATCGGCAAGCGATAGATGCTACTGCGCATGTGCTGCTGCCAGTGCCATTTTGCTGGAGTTACATTTTTTTTCTTAATCCCTTAACGACCAAGCCATTTTGTAGGTTAAAGACCGGGCCAAT
>VIAB01011378.1:34465-59329 GCA_009801035.1 Oophaga pumilio
ATGACGGACTGTGCACGTCATTGGACATTAAGGGGTTAAAGACCACAATACTAACTGCACAAATGCAGTACTTAAAACAGGTAGCAGGCCACTGAAGGTTCAGTGACCTGTCATTTAAGCCAGAATGATGACGATGAGGCTAGAGTACCACATAAAGCCCCGCCTTCAGGCTACCCCGAAGCACGAGAATCTCGTTAACTTAACACTGCAAATAAAGATAAACAACAACCGCAAGATAGATTTCTTCATCCCAGGTATCATTTTAATCAGTGGAACAGTGCCAACCTGACAATGCCAGATGAAAAGTTTGCTTTACAACAAATCTGTATGGTATGCCAATGGAGGATTGACACATAGTCCTAACAGGAATATTTTTTTGATAGATTGTTAGATGTTCAAGCATACAGGTGCTTCTCACAAAGTTAGAATATCATCAAAAAGTTAATTTATTTAAGTTCTTCAATACAAAAACTGAAAATCATATATTATATAGAGTCATTACAAACAGAGTGATCTATTTCAAGTGTTTATTTCTGTAAATGTTGATGATTATGGCTTACAGTCAATGAAAACCCAAAAGTCATTATCTCAGTAAATTAGAATAATTAACAAAAAACACCTGTAAAGGCTTCCTAAGCATTTAAAAAGGTCTCTTAGTATGTTACAGTAGGCTCCACAATCATGGGGAAGACTGCTGACTTGACAGATGTCCAGAAGGCAGTCTTTGACACACTCCATAAGGAGGGTAAGCCACAAAAGGTCATTGCTAAAGAAGCTGTATGCTCAGTAAATGCACTCAATACTTGGTCGGGGCTCCTTTTGCATCAATTACTGCATCAATGCGGCATGGTTTGGAGGCGATCAGCCTGTAGCACTGCTGAGGTGTTATGGAAGCCCAGGTTGCTTTAATAGCAACCTTCAGCTCATCTGCATTGGTGAGACTGGTGCCTCTCATATTTTTTGATGATATTCTAATTTTTTGAGAAGCACCTATGGCATATGTAGCCCCATTTTTATGCAATGTAACAATTGCAAATAAACATACATACAGTACATAATACTGGCAAGTGGAAGTTCCTCTAAAAAGTATAATATGAACAACAAATCTCTTACCAGACTTGCTTCCGATCCAAAAATATCTTTGGTGCTGCAGCCAGTGATATCCTAAATCAGAGAGTAAAGATTACTTATATACCGATGTTTAATCGTTATGCTTAGTATGTATATGAAATAGTGTCAGTTTAATCGTGTTGTTCAGGAAACTGTCAGCAGGATTTCGCACTCCGTAAACTATTTATTTTTCCTTTTAAATTACTACTAATTGTTCAAACTAAGACAGAAATGTCCAGCTTATACTCAATTGCGAGCACAGCACAAAAGAAAATCTAAGGTTCAATAGTACTAAAAAGATTAAGCCTTTGTATCTGCATCAGTAGACTGCAACCTGTGGTCGGTCCCCAGCTGTTGGAGAACTACAGGCCTGATTCACCAAGACATCTTGTATGTCAGCTTTGACTGTGTGCGTTTTTTAATTAACTTGGCAAATCCTTTAGCTGCCTTTCACCACAGCCAGATATGTTACTTCAGTCAGGGATGTTATTGGCATACATTGTCATAAAATAGTCAGGCACCCTTAGTCATGCCCTGTCCCGCACTGGCTCTGCCTACTTTTCTAACAGTTAGTGGGGCAGGCGGGGGTGTAAAATGGCCAAAATTCACAACATTTTAAGACATTTCTAGGTGTTTTATGCCAGAACTTTAGCCAAAAAGCACCTTGATCAATAAACCCCTACAACTCTGATTGACATAAGAGCTTTAGGTGGACAAGGCAACTGTTAGGTGGATTCATAACTGGCTTAGTGATCAGACCCAAAGAGTGGTCGTAAATGGCTGCACATCCAGTTGGAAGAATGTCTCAAGTGGGGTACCACAAGGCTCTGTTTTGGGCCCTGTATTGTTCAACATCTTTATCAATGATTTATATGAAGGAATTGAAGGTAAACTGATTAAATTTGCTAATGACACAAAGCTAGGAGGGATAGCTAATACTAGAGAAGAGAGAGAGAGGATTCAAAAAGATATAAATAAACTGGAGCAGTGGGTAGCAACTAACAGAATGGATTTTAACAGGGAAAAATGCAAAATACTACATCTGGGCAATAAAAATTAAAAAAGCATATATAGAATGGGAGGAATAGGGCTAATCAACAGCACATGTGAAAAAGACTTGGGTATACTAATAGATCACAGACTGAACATGAGTCAACAGTGTGATGCAGCAGTAAAAAAGACAAAGACAATTCTGGGATATATTAACAGAAGCATACAGTCTAGATCACGTGAAGTCATTATTGCCCTCTACTCCTCATTGGTCAGACCTCATCTGGAATACTGCGTCCTGTTTTGGGCACCACATTTTAGAAAAGACATCAACAAACTGGAGCAAGTTCAGAGAAGAGCGACCAGAATGGTGACCGGTCTGCAAACCATGTCCTATGAGGAACGGTTACAGGATTTGGGAATGTTTAGCTTGCAAAAAGACTGAGAGGAGACTTAATAGCTGTATACAAGTATCTCAAGGGCTGTCACATTGTAGATGGATCATCTTTATTCTCATTTGCACAAGGAAAGACTAGAAGCAATGGGATGAAACTGAATGGGAGGAGACACAGATTAGATATTAGAAATTTTTTTTTGACAGGGTGATCAATGAGTGGAACAGGCTGCCACGAGAGGTGGTGAGTTCTCCTTCAATGGAAGTCTTCAGACAGAGGCTGAACGGACATCTGTCTGGGATGATTTAGTGAATCCTGCTTTGAGCAGGGGGTTGGACCAGATGACCCAGGAGGTCCCTTCCAACTCTACCATTCTATGATTCTATGAAATCCTAAATTTTTGTAAGCAAAAAATGCAGAACAAAAATAAAATATTTAGTGCAATATATCCAATATAGACAAAATTACACATTTGCTGAAGATGATGGCCTATCAGTACAATACAGAACAATGGGTGCCCATGCATAAAACTGATTTAGGTAACCGAGATGATGAAGATGACAATAATGTTGATAACAGCAATATTGAAATGTATCTACCACAAGATGCTGAATTGCCTCCATGCGTTCATCTTTGTTTCTCTTATCCTAAAAAAAGAAGTGTATTGCATGTATCAGCTACACAAATATTACTCCTGCATAGAAAACAATGCTGAAATTAAGGGAATATTCCCATTTTATAACGTTATCTTGCCACAAGGTTATGTTATTCCTATGAATAAGGTGAGTGCGACATCTATTTGGAGAGGCAGACCGGTCTCCGATATCTTTTTTTTTCTCATTTGTCAAAAACGGTCCATGATTTTTCTTAAGTATGGTAGACTCGATTTTGGTCTGTGCGTCAGGTTTTTACGATCCTTCTTGAATCTATTTTCACGTATGTAAAGATGCAAATTGTCTCTTCAGAGAGGAAGAGGACTAGAACTCTAGTGCCACCTATTGGAAGTAGCAATCCTAAAAGTCAATGTCGACCCCGAGCCTTGTCACATGACTTAGGATAAAAGCCAAACCAGAATCTCAATTTGCAGACACTGTGTTTCTTTTTTTTTAAAACCATTCAGGTTGGTTATAAACAACTCAATATAAGCTCATCAACTTACACGTTGTTGTTTCAAACTCTCACCATCATGGTTCATATTTATTTTAGTATAACAAACCAAAGGTATAAACAAAAGACATCCTAAAACCCTATAGCTAAACATCAATAAAATTCACTGATATTTGATCAGATGCTGCCACTCTGCATCAGAACCACCACCACCTTTGCTGCCTAATTTATAAATCAAGAATAATCTAGAAAGGATCAGCCCGACACACTTATTCACAGATAAATGCTTCTCTTTGAAAAGTCCTAAATTCCTCACATCCCACAAACTCTGCATCACACAAGTCATAATTAACCATAGGATTCTATTTTTCACACGACCACATGCACCAATTCCAAACATCGCAACACGCCAGTCAATAAAACTCACACCCGCTAGCTCTTTACACAACTCACCTACACACTTCCACACACTGTACACGTAATCACAGTCCCACATAGTATGCCACACAGTCTCACATCCACCACATCCTTCTCTCGGGCACACATCCACTCTGGTCAGACCTCGTCTCTTCTGAACCTGTCGCACAGGCAACATATTGTGCAAGGACATCCATACAATATCCCTTTGTCTATTAGACATCCCATGCGTTCCCAACCTCTTCCATGCAACCAAAACTTCATTCTATCTCAAACCCACAATATTACTCTCCACATCATTCTTATGTATTATTTTCATCACATTCTTAGCCATTCTAAAATCATTCATCGGCACACTCAGTAAATCATGCTTCCTTACAAACTTCCTTACAAAATCACCTCATACCAGACCGGACACTTGAAAACAACAGGCACTCTAGCATCCCTCTTTCTCCAACACAAGCCATATAACATCCAACCAGCAGAATAACTTGCCATACACTGTACGCTCCCTTATTTTCTTTATTCAACAAAACAACAACAGTTTTGATATACTGAAGCCCCAGAAAAATCTCAATGTTTGGAAAGACGATGCCACCAAGGAGACAAGCCTTGAAGAGGCTTTCTCTCTTAAGCTTCTCTATTTTACTGCTCCAAAAAAAAGTAAAAACTAACTTTTCCACTCTCTTTATTTTTCTATAAGACGGTGGAAAAACTGTTGCAATAAATAGCAAAATCGTAAGAATCGCCACTTTTAGGCCGGCGTCACACTCACCGTAGAAAAAAATGGACCGTATTGTACGGCCGTATTACACAGAAATGTTGCCGGCACATTTATCCGTATTTCATCCGTTGTCAAGGTGTGGCTGTGTATTTTGTGCGTGTAAGCATCCGTATGGCATCAGTACGGCGAGAAATTTTCGCTGGCTTGCAAAACCGACATATAATGGATCCCAATGACAGTTTTTACATCACAAAGGAAAGAATAGATATATACACATAGAATATACATGTATATATATATACATATATTTATAGTTCATACACTTCTTCATAGTATAATAGCCGCTAATTCAATTGCCGGCTTTTGTGAAATTACAGAACCCGACATGAAATGACACATGGTTTACATACAGTTAACCATGTCATTTCATGTAGTTTGATATATGGTTTTCACTAACAATTACATGAGTGTATGTGTGCAAAATTTCTTATATGTAGTGGTTAATTATATGTGTAAATTCGTTGAAAAAAATGCGTGGGCTCCCGCAGTATTTTCTACACCAGACAGGGAAAGCCAGTGAGTGAGGGCAGATATTAGTAGCCCAGAGAGGGACCATTATTTTTGTGCCCCCTTGGCTACTAACATCTGCCCCCAGCCACCCCAGAAACAAAAACACATGTGAGACCCTATCAAAAGCTTTCTGAAAATCAATTGCCAGAACCGAAGTGTGATATCTGATTTGGCTGCGTGAGAGGCGTCTGACCGATATCCAAGAAGTATCGATTCTCCTTGCGGAGATTGACATGTTAAGCATGCCGAGATGAGGAGACTTAAAGCCGCAATGCTCTTCTAGGAAATATGCAAATTTACCCCAAAACACAGTGTCTGCAAATTGAGATTCTGGTTTGGCTTTTATCCTAAGTCATGTATCAAGGCTCGTTAAAGGGTCGACATTGACTTTTAGGATTGCTACTTCCAATAGGTACAATTTGCATGTTTCCCAGAAGAGCATTGCAGCTTTAAGTCTCCTCATCTCAGCATGCTTAGCGTGTCAATCTCCGCAAGGAGAAACGATACTTCTTGAACACGTATGTAAAGAAAAATTCTTAGCTTGTTCTACCCATTATATAGCATAATAATAACGGACAGTGATAGGATGACATTCGTGTGCTGTCCATTATTTTTCACAGGGTCATTGACTTTCATTGATAACTTTGATCTGCAACACGGATCAAAGTAGGACGTGACTCCACTTTCTTCGGGGGTTTGTTGTGTGGACAATCGATCCGCCCCAAAAAAAGGTAATGTAAAAAGGTTCATTCATTGTATGGGGTCTGTGAGGTATCTGCAAAAAATACGAATAGTACACGTACCAAATAAACTAATATGTGAAACCAATCTTAGGCTATGAGCAGAGATCTTTTTCAGGCAGATTACGCTTCACAAAACTCAACAAAATGACACTGCTGTGTGTACTTGTTACATCTTATGTCACTTCCTTTTACTGCTTCAGGGGGTTCAGAAATCCTAAAGTAGTTAAAAGAAGTGGCATGCTTGGGTGTCTTCTTTTTCCAGTATAGAGTAAAAGACGCCAGCAAAACCATTTCAGGAAAATGATTCCCAGTGTTTTCCTAAAAAGACTTCACTTGAGAAAACTCAGTGGCCGCGCTGACGTCTAGAAGACACTGTGTTCATATAGGGGATCTTATAAGTCAAATTTACACTGATCAAAAGGTGATACAGGTGCAAGTAATTACTTATAATGATAAGAAACCCTCTTTAGCACCATAGAAGCCCTAAGACCAGTAAAATTCACTGCTATAATAATTTACCTTGTACTTCATAAATGAACACAGGAATACTATCACGCCATCAACAGCTGTCCCATCTTCTACCTAAAAAGAAGAAAATCAATTCTATCATATATACCATCATTTTTAAAAAGACAATCTAATGCAGCATACTGTATATGCCAGAGTAAATGACATATTTTAATATATACTTTTGCATATATTTACCATGGCTTTCTGCAAGCAGCTTGGCATTGCAGCAGACTCTTGTTTGATGTCTCCATCTCCATTTCTAATGATGTAATTTGATGTGGCAGCATCTAGAACCAATTATGTTCAATTACTATAATTTTATCATTTAAGATAATCTATATTTCCTTCTTTATTGTCTTGATGAGACCCTAGAAGATACATTAACACCTGTTCCAAACATGTCACCTTTTTTAGAAGACCACTCAAGCATCACAAACTCCTTTACTTAAAGTAATCAGTTACATGTCATAATATGGCACTCACAAGAGAGCACAGAATGTAGGTGAAGCAACACATATTTATGCTCAAGACTTTGCATCACTGGCTTTTAGAGTCCTAAAAATATGGTCAATATATGATAGTAATAAATATTGTAGGAGAGTCAGAAAGACAAATATTAAGTATAAACATAGAAAGAAGTCAGCCAGTAAGCAGGAGCAAGGTGCCCAGATGCTCACCACAAACAACAGGTGTTTCACGTAAAATGCTTCATCAGGGGTTAACATGCTTAGGAAAGTTCTTTCATATCACCCAGCACTCCCACTAATCAGCTGTTATCAGTCATGATGGTGGCTGAATGTACACATTGTATGGAGCTGCACTGCACAGCTCCATTCAATGTGCAGCGTCCACCACTGGGTGCTGGAGACAAGCTCCTATTCTCCTAAATAGTTGCCTTTATACATTTATGTAAAATTTTCCCAAACAAAATTATTAAACTTTAAGAAGACATTAATTTGTGCAGATTGCTGTATGTCTAAGGAATTCTAAATACAATGCAGGTTAATGCTTACCATGTCGTCTTTCATATAACATTCACTTTTGTTGAAAAAGTATTTTTTTAAGTCAATAAAAACATAAAAATATATTGTATTACTTAATGTATAATATATTCTACTGATCTTGATTCAGATTTTGTAAAATATTGTTCGAAATGACAGTGTAAATCTTTGACACTCACCAAAGCAAATTGTGACTCCAATCACCAGAAATGGCAATATAGTCCTCATTTCCATTCTACCAGCAAAGTACAGTGTGTACTGTATGGAGACATTGGGGATTTTGTCAATTTATAAAGCTTAGTGTAGTTGTACATTCAATACTAACCAAACAAACATCATAAGGAAGAAAGTGTGATAGCATTGTGAAACATAAGACGGATGAAATCTGATGAACATGATACTTGTCGTATTAGCAAGGAGGATCAAAGGCTGTTGCCTTAATGTTTAATGTTATCCTCAAGTCAATATATACAATGTTATCTAACACTTTACCTGACGGAATAAGAGGTGCATAAAGAAAACACAGGTAAGTCATCATGAAATTCATTACTTAATGACAAAATATAGACTAGAGCAGTTCACACTGAGTTTAAACACAATTACCAGCTAGAATATAATTACTGTACTACTGTAGATTGTCACAGTCAACAACTAGAACTGGATTCATTGAATTACAAACTGATCTTTTCTGATAAAACACAAATCTGAAATCTTTTATTCTTATTTTTAAAGGGTTTATTTTGTTTCTTTATTGGTTCTACCATTCAATTCTAATTGCTGTTTCACAGATATGCAGCCTGGTAGAGTTGGACACGAGACCCCACACCTGATTGCCATAGTACATGTTTAGTAGACAGACGTGTAGATTATTGTTCTAGAGATGGCTAGGCTCCTCTTACTTTTCTTCCCAGAGACATTAGCCGGGCTAGGAGGGCTATAAGACTGGCCATACACATTTGATGACTGTTGGCCAAATGATGCTTTGGCCAATTGGTTGACAGCCATCTCAGCCAACACTTTCATAAACAAGAGCACTCACTTACACTAATAGCCATCTCTGAAAACAGGGAAAACACTGTTTCCTGCTGCTTGTATTCAACAGCCATCTCAGCGAATACACAGGCGCGCTCGTTCACACTGAGAGCCAGCTCGGAGAACAGTTAGAATGCTTTTTCTTGCTGTTTGTATTCAATTCTGTTCACTTCTTACTCATGAAAATGCTATCCAACACAAGAGCAGTGTTAGTACTGCAGAGGCAAGGGATGAGAGTTCATCCAGCCCCAAACCTAACGTACCTACGTGTAGCGGCATTATCATGTCACTTCATTTTGCTGCTGAGGACCAAAAGCCTCAATAACAATGATAAGGTAAGCATGGAATAGGAACTGAAGATAAAGACTGTTATTATAGTTGGGGGAGGAGTGTTTAGCATGAGGGGGCTGTATGGGGGACATGTTGCCAGAGAAGGGAGAAATGTCAGAGAGAGCAGTGTGGTAGAAGGACATTTTGGGTTACAGTATGAAGAGAAGGTAATGTGTAGGGGACAGTATGAAGAGGATGGATTGTGCAGCCTTATATGTTTGTCTCTGAAAGTTGCAGAATTTCAACGAAACATAAACATACACAATTAAAAGCAGAGACTTGTCAGTGTGTGAAGAGAAGCTGTTAAGATTTGGTAGCTGAGGAGGACAGTCACAAAAATAGCCAAGGCAGCCAGACACCCAGAGAGGTTGGTAACTAGTGCACTGCAGACCCCTAAACTAACCGCACCACTAGAAGTAGCCGTGGGCCGTACCTACGATGACCTAGACGCCTGTTGTGAATGGGCTTGAGATGAGTTCTGAGCAGAGGCTCCCTCTGGTGGTTACAAGCGGTGCTGGTCTGTCCAGTGAACATTGTGAGGATTGGGAATCAGGTGTTACTGACTGGTCTTATATAAGGGAGTCACCTTCCCATCAGGGTTGCCGGTGATCAATTGTTCTGGTCTTAATCCTTGAATCCTGTTTCCCTTGTAGCCTGCTGTGTCGTGTCTGCATCTCCTGCTATCAGATAAGACATTTTCTTCTTTTTGCTTTTGTGCTTGATTTTTGCATTTTGTCCTGCACTTCTGTGGGGGCCTTCAGGGTCCCCTCCGGGGGCTTTTGCCCTCTCAGTTTAGTTCAGCCACTGATGTTTGTACTTTTGCTTTTTACAGTTTTTTCAGTGGCTGCTGTTTTGATTTTGTTACACCAGAGAACTAATTTAGGTGGTAGAGGTCGTGTGATCTCAGGTGTTTTTGAAATTAGTAGAGTTGGTGCTTTTCAGGGTTTTCTGGGATTGCAGTAAGTACCCTTCCTATCCTTTTCTATTTAGTTAGTTTGGGCCCCAGCGTTTGCTCATACTATTTTCTGTCTGTGTCAGTATTTCTTCTTGCCTAACTGCCATTACATGTTTGGGGGCTTTCTATTATCTTTGGGGTTCTGCTCCGGGGCAGATAGCTTTCCTATTTCTATCTTTAGGTGTAATTAGTTTCTCAGGCTGTGACGAGGCGTCTAGGACCAACGTAGGAACACTCCACGGCTGCCTCTAGTTGTGGTGGTTAGTCAGGGTACTGCAATCTCATAGATTCCAACTTCTCTGGTGTATTGCCTTTTTACCTGCACTCCTCAGTTACCGAAACATAACAGACGCCTCGACACAGCCGGAGAGTTAATTAAGCCTTAAAGATAGAAAGGGGAAAGCTAACTGCACCGGAGTAGCGCCCCAAAGGAATAGGTAGCCCCCACACATATATTGGCGGTGAGACAAGATGAAATACAAACGCAGGCAGAAAATAGAGTAAGCAAACGCTGGGGCCCAAAACTATCTAGATAGGACAGGACAGAAAAGAATACTGTCTGCAATCCAGCAAAACCCTAGGAAAAATTTCAACACTTCTGATTTCCAAAAATACTGAGACCACAAGATCTCTTCCGTACTAGATCAGAACTCTGGTGTGGGAACAGGGACTGAACATATAAACAATGGTAAATGAGAAACAGAGACCAGCGCAGGTCCCAGCTGGGGAACCCGGCTGATCTCACTCCAGAGGGGCAGAAAAACAAAAGGAAAACCAAAGCCACAGAAACAAGCAGAAAATAACTTATCTGAAAGTTGCAGGAGACAGCAGAAAGCACGCTGACTTCCAAATGGGACCAGGAAGAACAACTAATCACCGGCAAGGATCATGGGAATGTTACTCCCTTAAATCTCCCCAGTCATCAACACCAGATTGCCATTCATCGCTACCAGCTGATGAAGGACTTCTGTTAACCAAGGCAGCTTCAATATTATCAGCAGCCACCAGAGGGAGACCAAACTCTGAAGTCAGATCCAGAGTGTTCACAACAAGAAGCCACTGGGGACCAGCCTGTCCGACTAGTGTATTGATGGGCTTAGTCCCTGGCAGCTATTAAAGCATGTTATTTTCTGAAATTATGCAGCGTTTCAGATATAAACATACCTGGCTGTGATCGTACAGCCACTGGCTGATACATGGTGGTTTGGGCAGCATGTATCACCGGTCAGGTTCCCTTTAACCGCTTCATGATCTTCGCCGTACTAGTACTGCTCTGCGGGAACTGCATTTCTGTCCAGAGCAGTACTAGTACGGCGCTGCCATTTTCTGGTCTGCATCGCCCGGTGATCGGGTGCCCATGGCTGCTGTCCCTGACAGACCATCCTTGCACGTCGCCCCAGGGGTGCACCACCCCCCCCGCATCGGCAATTGCTATGATTAGCTGGACAATCACAGCAATATGATTTTTCTTTTCACTTTTTCTTTTCTACATTTTATCTCTCTACTTTTTTTTTTTACAGTACACCAGTATTCCACATGGCCATGGCAAGGAAACAATTTGAAGTGATCCATAAATTTTTGCATTATAGTGATAATGTGCAGTGTCCTCCACGAGACAATCCAAATTTTAATCGTCTATATGAAATTCAGCCAGTGATTGAACACTTCAACAGAAAATTTGCTGAGGCATACACACCCCAGAGGGACATCACTATTGATGAATCTCTCGTTCACTTCAAAGGGGGGCTAAAATTTTGACAATACCTGCCCAGTAAGAGGGCCAGGTATGGAATAAAACTGTACAAACTGTGCAAGAGTACCTCAGGATACACCCACAGATTTAGGGTATACGAGGGGAAGGACACCCAGATTAACCCCCTTGAATGCCCTTCCGTCCTGGGGGTGAGTGGGAAAATTCTGTGTGAATTGCTGCACAAACTGCTGGATAAGGGTTATCACCTCTACATTGATAACTTTTACACCAGCATTCCACTCTTCAATACCCTCTCTGCCAAAGGTACAGCTGCATGTGGCACAGTGCGAAAAAAATCAGCGAGTCCTCCCTAAGCCGCTAATTGAGCAAATGCTGAAAAAAGGTGAAAGCAGAATCCAATGCAGCAACAACATGCTGGTGGTCAATTATAAGGACAAAAGGGATTTCCTTATCTTGACAACAGCTCCCTTGTCACTGTTCGTGGGACCACAACACAAGTCCCAAAGCTAGATTGTGTCTTGGATTACAATCAGTACATGGGGGTGTAGATCTTTCAGATCAGGTTTTCCAACCATACAGTGCCATGTGAAAAGCCAAAGTATGGTACAAAAAATTGGCCGAACACATTGTATAGATGGCACTGTACAATGCTTTTGTGCTGTTCCGATCTGCAGGCAAACGACTTCCTCCTTCAGTTTCAGGAGGAAGTCATCAAGGTTTGGCACTCAGGGAGGTGAGGGTCCCAGTACTTCTGAATCTGATATTGCCAGTATTGTCCCAGGTCAACATTTCCCAGCCAGGACAGGTTCCCCAAATAGCGAGGACAGGACGATCACAAAAACAGCGCAGAGTTTGCTCCAAGAGGGGAATTCGAAAGGACACAACTTACCATTGTGAAATCTGCCCTGAGAAACCTGGCCTTTGCATTAAGGATAGCTTCAAAGAGTACCACACGTCCACAAATTAATAAAATTAGTTTATACCCTGTTGACACAACACACTTTTATAATCTGATGTACCCCGCACATCTTACACATAACACCACATTTTAAATTCATACACCAGTAAAAACAAAAGTGTTGTGAACGCTCTGGATTCTGAGTTGGGGCTCCCTCTGGTGGCTGCTGATAGTAATGAAGCTGTCTTTTTTTTTTTTTTTTTTTTTTTTGTGGACTTGCTTATGTGTGTGCTGTCGGTATATTTTTTGCTGCATCACCGTTAGATCTTCTATCTATATATACGTTTATGTACACTTGTGAACGTTTTTATTCATGTTATTATGTGTATTTTCAATAAAAATTGTTTATTTTTATATCCTAACAATTAATCTGGCTGGATGCTCCTCATTTTGTTATATTCTAATGGAGCTGTCTTGACTGACAGAAGCCCTTCAGCTGAGGATTCAGCTGTGGACAATTGGCAATCTGGAAGTGATGACTGGGGAGATTTAAGGGAGTAACCTTCCCATGATCCTCGCCGGTGATTAGTTGTTTCTTCCTGGTCCAGTTTGGAAGTCAGCTTGCTTTCTGCTGTCTCCTGCAACTTTCAGACAAGTTATTTTCTGCTTGTTTCTGGGGTTTTGTTTTCTTTGTTTTTTCTGCCCTTCTGAGTGAGGTCAGCCGGGTCCCCCTGCTGGGGCCTGCGCTGGTCTCTGTTTCTCATTTATCTCGGTTTATTTGTTCAGTCCCTGTTATTTCAGGGGCTGCGGGGTAGCTACCTGTTCACACCAGAGTTCTGATCTAGCGGGGGAAAGATCGTGTGGTCTCAGTATTTTTGGAATCAGAAGTGTTGGAATTTTTCCTAGGGTTTTGCTGGATTGCAGTATTCTTTCCTGTCCTGTCCTATCTTGATAGATTTGGGCCCCAGCGTTGGCTTACTCTATTTTCTGCCAGCGTTTGAATTTCATCTTGTCTCACCGCCAATATATGTGTGGGGGCTACCTATTCCTTTGGGGCGCTACTCCGGGGCAGTTAGCTTTCCCCTTTCTATCTTTAGGCTTAGCTAACTCCGGCTGTGTCAAGGCGTCTAGGTCATCGTAGGTACGTCCCATGGCTACTTCTAGTTATGCGGTTAGTTTAGGGGTCTGCAATCCATTAGTTACCAACCTCTCTGGGCGTCTGGCTGCCTTGGCTATTTTTGTTACTGTTTTCCTCGGCTACCAAATCATAACACCACTCCACCTAGGGGTCGAATATAATCACTCTCTCCGGCCAAGGCATCTGCCATGTCTGAGTACGTCCGAGAGAACCTTGACAAGGGATTTATTAGAAAATCCTCCTCACCTGCAGGTGCCGGTTTTTCTTTGTAAAAAAGAAGGATGGTTCTCTAAGGCCATGCATCGATTACAGATGCCTGAATGACATCACGGTAAAGAATAAGTACCCTCTGCCGCTCATCCCTGAGCTTTTCGATTGCCTGAGAGGGGCTCGGATCTTCTCTAAGTTAGACTTACGTGGAGCCTACAACCTCATTCGCATCTGCGCCGGAGACGAGTGGAAGACTGCTTTTAACACTCTGGACGGACACTACAAATATCTCGTCATGCCCTTTGGCTTGTGTAACGCTCCAGAGGTTTTTCAAGAGTTCGTCAACTACATCTTCTGGGACCTGCTATACTCATGCGTTGTGGTCTACCTTGATGACATCCTCGTCTTCTCTCCGGACTTATTGTCTCACAGGAGGAGTGTCCGTCTCGTGAGGCAGCATCCGCGGGAGAACCGTCTCTACGCTAGGATGGAGAAGTGCATCTTCGAGCAGTCTTCCTTGCCCTTTTTGGGATATATCATCTCTGAGTCTGGGCTGGAGATGGATCCTGAAAAATCATCTGCGATCCTTCAGTGGCCACGTCCGGTAGGGGTTAAGGCTATCCAACGCTTCCTCGGTTTTGCCAATTACTACCGATAGTTTATCCCTCAATTCTCGTCGGTAACCAACCCAATCTCGTGTTTCACTCGGAAAGGGGTCAGTCCCGCAAATTGGTCTCCGGAGGCCCGAAGATGCCTTTCTAAGCTTAAAGCAAGCTTTTGCAGCCGCACCTGTGTTACATCGGCCCAAGGCGAACAGACCATTTGTTCTGGAGGTGGATGCATATTCCATCGGGGTTGGCGCAGTACTGACTCAAAGGTCTTCTTCTGGTTGGTTGGTCACCTGCGGGTTCTTTTCTAAGGCCGTCTCCCCGGCGGAGTGCAACTATTCTATCAGGGATCGAGAACTGTTGGCCATAAGAATGGCATTGGAGGAGTGGTGCTATCTACTGGAGGGGGCTATCCTTCCTTTTACCATCTTCACTGACCACAAGAACCTAGCCTACCTTCAGTCAGCCCAAAGGCTCAACCCCCGACAGGCCAGGTGGTCCCAGTTCTTTGCTCGCTTCGATTTCGAGTTACTTTTCCGTCCTGGTCAGAAGAATGTCAAGGCAGATGCATTATCTAGTTCTCTTCAACCCCCAGACTTGGAGGAGGAACCCTCTCACATCATCGATCCTTCCAAGATCATCACTGTGGCTCCCGTGAAGCTGATTACCCCGCCTCCGGGTAAAACTTTGTTCCTGAGGCTGAAAGGAGAGAGGTTTTGCGTTGGGGATACTCTACCAAGATCTCTGGCCATGTAGGGGTTAAAAAGACTCTGGACCTCATATCCTGGTTTTACTGGTGGCCCTCTCTCCGCCAAGACGTGGTTGACTTCACGTCCTCTTGCCCCTCCTGTGCTAAAGTCAAGGTCCCCAGACGATTGCCTTCGGGGCTTCTGCTTCCTTTACCTGTTCCTTCGTCTCCGTGGCAACACATAGCCTTGGATTTTATCACGGACCTGCCTCGCTCTTCCAGTTACACTACTATTCTGGTGGTAGTAGACCGGTTCTCAAAGATGGCGCACTTTATCCCGTTACAAGGATTACCTTCTGCTCCTGAATTGGCGAAGGTCTTCATCCAGCACGTCTTCTGACTTCATGGATTTCCACAACACATTGTGTCTGACCGTGGAGTTCAATTTATATTGCGATTTTGGAGGGCCTTGTGTGGTCTCTTGGAAGTTAAGTTGGATTTCTCTTCAGCATACCACCCTCAAACCAGCGGCCAAGTGGAGCGTGTGAATCAGGTGTTGGCATCCTATCTACGTCATTTCTCCAACTCATATCAAGATGACTGGTCCTGCCTTCTTCCCTGGGCTGAGTTTGCTTATAATAATCACCCCAACAAATCCTCAGCTAAGTCTCCCTTTTTTGTGGTTTTTGGCATGCATCCCGGTATTCCTCTGCCACCTCCGGGGTGCCTGCAGCCGATTCTGTAACCTTGGAATTCTCCAGAATTTGGCAAGAAACTAAGGAGGCGCTCGAGAGAGCCGGAGAATGAATGAACAGGTATGCCGATAAGAGGCGCCTAGATGCCCCAACCTATCTTCCGGAAGAGAAGGTTTGGCTCTCGTCTAAATATGTTAGATTGAAGATGCCCTCTTACAAGTTAGGACCTCGTTACATCGGTCCTTTTGAAGTCCTCCGGCGCATCAACAATGTAGCCTACAAGCTGAGGTTGCCTGCTTCGCTCCACATTCCCAACGTCTTCCACTTCTCTCTCCTGAAGCCAGTCATACTGAATCGTTTCCATCCTGCTCCCGGCTCTTTCCCTCCACCAGTTAGTGTTGATAATGTTTTTGAGGTGAAGGATATTCTAGCCTCCAAGAGGGTCAGGGGCAAGACGTTCTTCTTAATTGATTGGAAGGGGTTTGGCCCCGAGGAAAGGTCTTGGGAACCCCGGGAGAACATTAATGCGCCCCATATTCTTAAGAGGTTTTGTCCAAGGGTGGAGGATTGGGGTGTAAGAGAGGGGGTACTGTTACCCCTCAGCTCACCGCCACCCGGGCCGGGTCTGCTGCTGCCTGTGTCGCTGCCTCCACGCTGTCCCGACTTTCCCCGTCTCCTGCTCGCGCTCCTCGCCGGGTTCCTGCATGAGTGCTCTGGCGACAAAAGACAAAGATGCTTCTTCCCAGTCCGGAAGGTGCACCACTTAGCAGGAGTGAACAGAAAAGGTTTTACTTGAAGCCTGTAGGGTGCGTCTGACACCCTATCCCTTGCACAATTGACCTCAGAATAAAAACCCGTTTGGCGTGGCTGAAGTAATGGTCCAAAGCGGAGACCTGTCATACATTGTAGCCCGCCCAAGGCCTATGCTGGAGGTTTGAGACAGGTCCCCCATATTGCACTAAGGACGCAAAGGAACACCCCGGATGGGGATTGCACTAAAAGAAGAAGAGTACCTCAATTCCAGATGTTGTGAACCCTGTTGAACTTGAAAAGAGAACATTTTACTGCACTTAATCTTAAGATATTTTATAGCACTTAAAGTTGATTATATTAAAGTGAATGTTTGAGCGAAAAAAAAAAATTGATAGCACTTTTAAAGTAAAAGTAAAGTTTACCCGCAGTAAATACCGAAGAATGTTTTATTGAACAGTAACGTCAGTATTTGTTTACCTGTTATTTATGCAACGTTTAAGAAAAAGTGCCTCCCATAAAGGGAAGTTGCGTTTAATTTGTTTATCTATTGATATGCATATCCAAAAGTTGTGTATGTTTCTGTAACACCTGTTATGAATGTGCTAGAGATGGTTTCTGAGCAGAGGCTCCCTCTGGTGGTTACAGACAGTACTGAACCTTTCAGCGAGGAGTGGCAATCTGGGTTCACTGACTGGTCTGATATAAGGGAGGTTCCCTCCCATGATGGTTGCCGGTGATCAATTGTTCTTGTCTCAATTGTGGTTCCTGGTTCATTTGGAAGTTTGCTGGAGTCTTGCCTGCATCTCCTGCTTTCAGATAAGATATTTTTTGCTTTTCTTTTTGTGCTTGCTTTTTGCATTGTTTTCTACACTTTTGTGGAGGTCAGCCAGGTCCCCTCCTGGGGCCTGAGCTCCTCATAGTTTATCTGCAGCCACTGTTATTTGCTCATTTGCTTTTTCCTGTTTTTTCAGCGGCTGCGGCTTGGTTTTTGTTCACACTGATATCTGATTTAGTGGGTGGCGAGATCGTGTGATCTCAGTATTTTTGTAATCAGAATTGTTGGATTTTTGTAGGGTTTTCTGGGTTGCAGAAAGTAATCTCTCCTGTCCTATCCTATTTAGTCAGCTTGTGGCCCCAGTGTTTGCTCAGTCTATTTTCTACCTATTTTTGTATTTTCATCTTGTCTAACCGCCATTATATGTTTGGGGGCTTCCTATTTTCTTTGGGGATCTGCTCCGGGGCAGATAGCTTTCATCTTTCTGCCTTTAGGTGTAGTTATCGCTCAGGCTGTGACGAGTCGTCTAGGATCAACGTAGGAACGCTCCACGGCTACCTCTAGTTGTGTTGTTAGTTTAGGAATCTGCAACCCATCAGTTACCAACATCTCAGGTGTTCGGCTGCCCTGCTGTTGTTCCTGTCCTCCTCAGCTACCGAAACATAACAAACACCTGTGTTTTACTCTGTTTCAGCCCGCGGACGTCTGTGTTTAATGGGGAGGTATGTGGCGCCCCTGACTGTTCAGTTGCCACAGAGGTATTGCATCTCACCCAGAAGTGTGGTACCCCACTCTCAGGTAAGGAGAGAGCACCACCCAGGACTCTAACACCTGCACCCCACACAGACTATAGCAGCAGGGCAACCTGGACTTACCCTAAGGGAGGATGGTCTCATACCTGTCTGGGTAGTAAAGAGTGTTGGGGAGTGGGTGGAGAAAGTAGAAGGAGGCGAGTGAAGCTTAGAGAGCAGGAACAAGACTGTAGTGTCAGAATAGAAGGGGAGCGAAAGCTGTAAGGAGCTTGTCCCCAGACGCAGAAAGATACAGTTAAGCAAGAAGCAGAAGGAAGCTTCCGGAAGGATAGAAGGGATCCTAGGGGCACGGATAGTGAGTAGTCCATCCATGGGGCCTGATCCAATAGTGGAGGGACCAGGTCGCAGTAGGGGCACCTGCCCCCTAGCCTAGTAGAGAACTTCAAGACTCAGCTAGCAAGCCGGAGGCAGTGGCATCCGGAAAGGTGCTTCAGTCACAGCCATAGTTATCTTCGCCGAAAAGGTAGCCATATAGGATCAAGGGAACGCAGAGAGGTCGTCACCCAACAGGGTCCACGGCTACTGGCTTGGGACACTGACTGTGAAGTGTTGGACAGAAGTGTGGAACATCAGCACAGTAAGACGGCCGAGAAAGGAATATATTGAAGGAAGTCCTGGAAAGGTGTATCCTGATCTTCCAGGGAGTTTGCTGGACCCCTCACCTGGAGAACATGGCACCAAGCGGGCATCCGTGCGCACCAGAACTGTGAGTAAAGCTTTGGAAACTGCACCCTTCTGTGTCCTCTAATCATTCCTGTGTCACCCATCAAACACTGCTACATCTATCAACGTTACCATCTTCTACATCATACATCTGCCCTGGGACTAAGCTCTGCCTGTGGAGGGAGACCTATACCAACTCTGCTGCACCACCACCAGTCCCAGAGGATCTGCACTGCAGCGCTGGTCACCTCTGACCAGAAACCACAGGTGACGTCACGAACACTTTATTACAAACTCTATTATCCCTTGTAAATATACCACTTTTATTGGATGCCCAGGGCCACAGACCGGGTCACTGCTGCTGTGACACTTGCCCTTTAAGAAGCGGCCCGGTACCGAGTATCCCCACTGCCCTGGCGGGTGCTCCACTTACAGGGAATACTTCTGGGGAAAAAATTAACCCGCAGGAGCCACCTAGAAAAGGTTCAATATACAGTAACTCAACGTCTGACCCTTTGATGAGCCTTAAAACATGGCTAAAAATAAAAATAAGCTTGTATAAATTAGGTTGAGAAGCAGAAAGAAAATGTAGTTGTTTCCCCGCCACATGCCACTCTGTTCTAGTCATCTGAGTGGGGTCACAGAGGGCGCAAATCTAGTTGTACTGTTGATATCATTTGTTTTTAGACCCTTATTAAGGCCAGCACCACCTATACAAATACCCTGGCTCCTTCAAGTGATTGGTGCTGTGCTTCACTGATAGTGCGCAGACACATAGACAAATAAGACAAATAAAAACATAAAAATATCACCAAAGTTTATAATAAAATCCATTTTATCATTTTCTGATAATGCATGCCCTGAAAGTCATTAACAAGCTTATCTGTTTTTGGTAACCCAGTTTCCGGCAAATACCAATACCTTGGCACATATACTATTCACATTTTGGTAAATTACATCACTGTGATTCAGATCTCACAAGAAATGAGGTGTTCATACTGGCCTAACTGGCCTCTAAGGGTACCGTCACACTCAGCGACGCAGCAACGATCCCGACAACGATACGACCTAGCAGGGATCGTCGCTGGATCGCTTTGTGGTCGCTGGTGAGATGCCAAAAGTCAGATCTTCCCAACGACGACGCAGCAACGATCGGCGACCCGTAGCGACCTGTGTAACGATGTGTCTCCCTATTGTCTCAGTGCTGAGTCGCTAGTGAGATCGCTGGTAAAAGGTGTCAAACACACCGATGCATGCTACCCAGCGGGATCTCAACGACTAAAGAAAGGTCCAGGCATTTCTGACACGACCAGTGATCTCACAGCAGGGGCCTGATCGCTGGTAAGTGTCAAACATAGCGAGATCGCTGCTGAGATCGCTGTTGCGTCACAAAACTTGTGACTCAGCAGCGATCTCGCTTAGTGTGACGGGGGCTTAAGAAAAGCTGCTTTATATCACAGTGACTACCATGTTCTAATTCATGAAAGTTTTCTGTGTTGCTAAAATCCACCATAAAGGGCTCTAACAAACTTCTTCAATCTTTACCACCAGATCGCCCTCATGCCTTGAGCAAAAAAAGTATGTATTGAATGTATTGTTTACTTTGATATGGTTAATAAAATAGTAATATTTCTAAATCGAAACTTTGATAAATTGGGCTGGACACATTGATGGACGTGCAACCTTTTCTCTGCATGTATAGTTTTGAACACCATGTATATTAATGTCTTATTATTTACATCTTTTTATCACTTAAGATTCCTTATGATCAATGTAAAGGGTCCCCCAACCTACCATGAGCCATATGAAATACTCAAATCTTCTACTTATAATGGCTTTTGGGCAGATGTTAGCGCCCAGGTGCTTCTGCTACTTCTGTTTCACATGTAGCACCATCCTTGACATTAAGACTCAAGAATTGCCAAGGTTTTAAAGGGAACTTGTCATGTCCTCAAATGCTATTAACCTTCAGATAGGTTGTTAACCTGCAGGTTAATAACGTTCTAAAGCTGTTCGGCCGCAGCACTGAAGGCCCCGCTTATATTCCTTCCGGCAGCCTCCGGTTTTCAGTCATAGAGATGTGGCCAGCAAGGTTTCAGTCACCACTCAATTCACTGATTGACACCTGGCTCTGTACTGATACACTGCTGAGCCAACTGTCAGTCAGTGCTGGGGTGCAGTTACAGCCCCCGCTCACTGTATACCTAGTAGTGGCTGAAGCCACGCCCCTATGACTGAAAGCTGGAGGCTGCAGGGAGGAATTAAGTTTATTTCAGCCAGTAGCATCGTTTTCAGTACAACGACCACATGTATTTAGAATGCTATTAACCTACAGATTATCCCCATTGCAGGCCAGTGGTGCTTGGAGACATGAAAGGTTCTCTTTAAATATACTGTATGAACAGAGTGATAGCTTGCTTTAAACCCTAATAATTTCACATAATATTCTAGATAAGAAAAACAGGTAGAACCCTCCTTACATGCACATCACATATCATGTTTTCCCTAAAATGTTAATGGTTAAGTGCAGATGAAGTGATAATGGCACAAGCACCTTCTTGACAATTTTGCCAGCCTATTCCTCATAACATCAGTAATTTTGTGTAGGTGGCACACAAAACCAAGACAATGCGATTGATCTGAGTTTTGATGTTACAATGGCTTATTTCCACCCATTAAATATCTGTGTGGGTACTACATTTACTACTTATTGTGCAAGGCATATCACTCACTGGGCATTGTTTCGCAATTCTTGACTCCATGTGGGCACATTATAGCACTAAATGGGCACTGTATGATTCGTGAAGCTAATCAGTCAAGACAAAAACTGTGACATACTTATTTTCAATGAATTTATTAGATTTTTGATCAACAACACTAAGCTATAAATGGAGATGGTTGATTCCATCTGCATATTATATTCCAAACTCATCTGGATTGTGACCTTGGCTTCCTGTGAAAACAAAAGTAAAAAAAAACTATTAGGTGCATTACCTTTAGAACCATACTGTGAGAATAAACAATGGCATTGGTGTAGTTTATACTTAATGTTATATCTCAACTACTTAAAAAAACATCATTTTTAAGATCAGTAAAATGTACATTTGCTTGAGATGAATGTAACTTCACTTCACATACAGCTGCTTCTCACAAAATTAGAATAGCATCAAAAAGGTAATTTATTGTCATGTTAGCAGTCTTCCCCATGATTGTGGAGCCTACTGAAACAGATTAAGGGACCTGTATAAACGCTTAGGAAGCCTTTGCAGGTGTTTTTTGTTAATTATTCTAATTTACTGAGATAATGACTTTTGGGTTTTCATTGGCTGTAAGCCATAATCATCAACATTAACAGAAATAAACATTTGAAATAGATCACTCTGTGTGTAATGACTCTATATAATATGAGTTTCACTTTTTGTATTGAAGAACTGAAATAAATTAACTTTTTGATGATATTCTAATTTTATGAGAAGCAGCTGTATGTATAGGTAAAGGGAATCTCTCACCAGCTTTTGTCATCTAATCTTACAACAGTATAATGTAGAGGCAGAGGCCATAATTTCAGCGATGTGTCACTTACTGCTTGCTGTAGCTTTGATACAATCACTGTTTTATTAGCAGGAGATCTTCACTAGAGAACTAGTAAACCTGCTGACAGATAGTCCAACCATTTTCATGTATCTTTTCATGCTCTGTATATCTCCTCCACCACCACCAATTGGCAGCTTTCTGCCTATGCGGAGTGTACACAGAAATATGCCAATCAGTGGTGTGGATGGGGTAATATACAGTCATGGCCAAAAGTTTTGTGAATGACACAAATATTAATTTTTACAAAGTCTACTGCTTCTCTTTTTCTAATGGCAATTTGCATATACTCCAGAATGTTATAAAGAGGAATCAGCTTAACAGCAATTACTTGCAAAGTCAATATTTGGCTAGAAAATGAACTTTATCCCCCAAAACAGATTTCAACATCATTGCAGCCCTGCCTTAAAAGGACCCGCTAACCTCTTTTCAGTGATTGCTCCATTAACACAGGTGTGGGTGTTGATGAGGACATGGCTGGAGATCAATCTGTCATGATTAAGTAAGAATGACACCACTGGACACTTTAAAGGAGGCTGGTGCTTGGCATCATTGTTTCTCTTCTGTTAACCATGGTTATCTCTAAAGAAACACGTGCAGTCATCATTGCAATGCACAAAAATGGCCTAACAGGGAAGAGTATCGCAGCTAGAAAGATTGCAACTCAGTCAACAATCTAACGCATCATCAAGAACTTCAAGGAGAGAGGTTCCATTGTTGCCAAAAAGGCTTCAGGGCGCCCAAGAAAGACCAGCAAGCGCCAGGACCGTCTCTTAAAAGTGTTTCAGCTGTGGGATCGGGCTACCAGTAGTGCAGAGCTTGCTCAGGAATGGCAGCAGGCAGGTGTGAGAGCATCTGCATGCTCTGTGAGGCGGAGACTCTTGGAGCAAGGCCTGGTCTCAAGGAGGGCAGCAAAGAAGCCACTTCTCTCCAGAAAAAACATCATGGACAGACTGATATTCTGCAAAAGGTACAGGCAGTGGACTGCTGAGGACTGGGGTAAAGTTATTTTCTCTGATGAATCCCCTTTTCGAATGTTTGGGACATCAGGAAAACGCCTCATTCGGAGAAGACAAGGTGAGCGCTACCACCAGTCTTGTCTCATGCCAACTGTTAAGCATCCTGAAACCATTCATGTGTGGGGTTGCTTCTCAGCCAAGGGAATCGGCTCTCTCACAGTCTTGCCTAAAAACACAGCCATGAATAAAGAATGGTACCAGAATGTCCTCCAAGAGCAACTTCTCCCAACCCTCCAAGAGCAGTTTGGCGATCAACAATGCCTTTTCCAGCATGATGGAGCACCTTGCTGTAAAGCAAAGGTGATAACTAAATGGCTCAGGGAACAAAACATAGAGATTTTGGGTCCATGGCCTGGAAACTCCCCAGATCTTAATCCCATTGAGAACTTGTGGTCAATCATCAAGAGACGGGTGGACAAACAAAAACCTAAAAATTCTGACAAAATGAAAGCATTGATTGTGCAAGAATGGACTGCTATCAGTCAGGATTTGGTCCAGAAGTTGATTGAGAGCATGCCAGGGAGAATTGCAGAGGTCCTGAAGAAGAAGGGTCAACACTGCAAATATTGACTTGCTGCATTAACTCATTCTAACTGTCAATATAAGCTTTTCTTACTCATATGTTTGCAATTATATTTCTGTCTGTGATAAAAACATCTGTCAAACACACATAAAAACCAGAGGGCAGCAGATCATGTGAAAATATAATATTTGTGTCATTCTCAAAACTTTTGGCCATGACTGTAGAGCTCAATATTCAGAGAACTGGTAGATCTGCAGCAGATAAAACAGGGATTTTATCAAAGCTACAGCAACTAGCCTAGTAGGCGATGTATGACTAAGAATTAGGGTCTCTGCTCCTTCATCATGCTGTTCTCTTATGGGGTAACAAAAACTTGATGATTGATTCCCTTTAAGGTACAGATTTAAAAAAGAAAAGTATACTGCATAGTGCATAAACAAAATGGAAGGGCATAACATAGCTTCTATCATAACATTAAATTACGGTTTTATAGCCTAGAGTAGCAGGCCATACTGTTGGGTTCCTTAAAAAAATAAACAGAAACCAAAAGCTGGCAAGGAGAATTAAGTTAATTTCCTCCCAGCAGCATTAGGCTAAGTGCAGGCGCCTGGCAGGTTAATAATGATATTAATATGCAGATTAACCCCATATCTGCAATTTAATGGCAATTTTTCAAGTGACAGGTTGCCTTTAAAGGAGTTGTCCACTACTTGGGCAACCCCTTCTAAAATACTATATTCCCCAATGTATAGTTTGAATGCCCTACACTCACCTCCTGTACCAGTGGCATTCCTGGTTTCCCAAGGCTCATGTGACATTATTATGCCACGTGAGCCCTGCGGCCAATCAGCAGTCACATACACTACCGGTCAAAAGTTTAGGGTCACTTAGAA
>VIAB01011380.1:65756-79328 GCA_009801035.1 Oophaga pumilio
GTCTTATGGTCCGGTGCGTCTTATATTCCGAAAAATACGGTACTCAAAACCCGGACTGGATCACGACAAAAAGGATCCATTTTTTTGCTTACTGAATCAATTTGAATTGGAAGAAAATGAATGGCTATTTAATAGATCCATTTTCCATAGACTTCAATGTTAAAAACATGAATCCAGTTGCAATAATTTTTTTAGCCAACAAAAATGTTGAGTCTTCACAACTTTTTTGTCAACAGATTGCTGCTGGACCCATTCTAGTGAATTATTACTGGATATGTGAACATAGCCTAAATGATGTGCACTGAATGACTGTTAAAAGATTGTACAGTGTGCATAGGCTGTCAATGTTCTCAGCAGCGTAAGCCCTTTCCTGCAGGACAATGCGCTGCCGAGAGCGATGATCTTTTCTGCAGCACAAAAGATCCTATTCACCCAACAAACATGCGGTTTTGTTCATCAGGTGTTCCATAGCTGTTTCCACTGCACGAATATTGGAAAATAGTAGTTCCTGCAAACGATCATTCATGATAATCTTGCAGTATAAATGAGCAATAAACACTGGAGCTTGTTAAACCCATTTTAGCCATGGAATTCAGTGCACCTTTCCATTTACTCATTTTCCATCTAAAACTGTCCTCCTATGTCTCATTTAAAACAAGAGCTGTCAATCAAGAAAGAGGAAGAGGGCAGAAGAGTGGAGATTGATGCAAATAGGGGAAGGTGTACTGAACAACTGGCCGCATCAAGGATGCACCAGGACTTGTGCTTGGCCTGAACCATCATTTTGCACCGATAGACTCCCCTAAATGGACTTTCCTACTCTGAGACTGATGGCTCGGATTGGTGTGTGACAATCAACACCAAATATATGACTATAATTTTTGCTAACTGATCATAATTACTGTGAGCTGGGATAGTCCTCGCTTAGTATTAGTAAAAGATACATGACCTGATATTTACTTCTGTTACCTCAACTGGTGTTACATTGTGGGGTTAGAAGTGAAGGCCAGTGGTTTCTTGGAAACCTGGTTGTCATGGAAACTAGAGACTTGACCATAAGAAGGCATTTTATTATTTATAATACTTGCCATAGATCTTGTTACATTTAAGACACATTACTAAATTACTTTAGATCACATTAGAAAGCTTAGTTTGCCAGAATAAAATGAGACTATCAAGTCTTTGTGGTCACAATGCTATTACTTTATACACATTTTTCTGTAATACAATAATGATAATAATAATAATAATGTATTGCAAGTGAATATGCATAACATGCTTGTAAATAATTGCCAACCATTTCCTCTACTCCGGCTGACTTTATACACGCCGCATTGCAAGAGAAGGGTTCATTTTGCAAGCTGTTAACACATGAAGATCTTCCAGATGATCTCTTGGCTTCTGCTTCTCTTAGATAATATTAGATGCATTACATATGCCCTAGTTGTTTTACTCAGTTTTTTTGTGATGGGAAAAACTACATATGAATAATGTACCAGCAACTCCCAAATGGTCAGGAGTAAAAATTATAACCCAGTTTTAAATATTTTTCTGTGTTTTTTTGTATCTCAGCAAATACCTGTAAAATGTGTAAAAATTATGAACGAGTTTACAATATAAATTATATGAATCCGATGAATCACTCGCTGGCAGTTTACCTGAACATAAAAAATAGGTCATCCATGAGTATAATGCACTGAATATATATGAGACATGCACAGGGTATATGTCCAGCCATCAAACCAACCATATCATCTATTTTTATTTATACATTTAT
This sequence comes from Oophaga pumilio, assembly GCA_009801035.1. NCBI lineage: Eukaryota > Metazoa > Chordata > Amphibia > Anura > Dendrobatidae > Oophaga > Oophaga pumilio. The sequence goes on from VIAB01011380.1 coordinate 67,534, forward strand.
ATTTTATGATATTTATACTGTAGAGAATCCAAAAATACTTTGGTCAAGACGAGCACAATACTTGCTTGAGTTTACCATGTAATAATGTAGACATGTATGAATTGTATACATTTTATGTAATGGTCTTTGAGCACCTAGGAAGAAAATATCAATACCACTTACACATGTAAACCAACTTGGCCTATGTAGAAGGTATACTTTCTATTTTTATGTTTTTTCCTGTTTGCATGTACAGTATGCCCTATAAAAGTAAATCATATTGTGCAATATGGCTAAGGAATAGGGATGAGAAAACCCAAACTGTAAAGTTAGAGGTCCGTACCGGACACTGAATGAGGGACAGAGAGTGACTGCGCACACTGCAAAAAAACACTCTGTAACCTCCTGCCTGTGGGAGTACAGTCTGCTGTGTGTACCCTGCACCCATATTTGTGGTAGTCCTTTAAGACGCTGTGTGTACTCTGTGTCCCCGCCTATGGGATGCATAGGTGTGTATGAACAAAAAAAAGGATTAACCTGATCGCTACATGGCGTAGCGAGAAAAAAATTCAAAACGGCAAAATTATGTTTTTTTGGTTGCATTAAAACGCAATAATGGGCGATCAAAAGAACATATTTGCAAAAACATGGTATCATTTAAAACATCAGCTCAGTGCGCAAAAAATAAGCCTTCACCTGACCCCAGATCACGAAAAATGTAGACGCTACAGGTCTCGGAAAATGGCACAATTTATTTTTTTTAGGCAAACTTTGGAATTTTTTTTCATCACTTAGATAAAAGAAAACCTACTGTAGACATGTTTGGGGTCTATGAACTCGTAATGACCTGGAGAATCATAATGGCAGGTCAGTTTTTGCATTTAGTGAACATAGCAAACAAGCCAAGGAAAAAACAAGTGTGGGATTGCACTTTTTTTGCAATTTCACCGCACTTGGAATTTTTTTCCCGTTTTCAAGTAAACGACATGGTAAAACCAATGGTGTCCTTCAAAAGTACAACTCGTCCCACAAAAAATAAGCCCCACATGGCCATATTGATGGAAAAATAAAAAAGTTATGGCTCTGGAAAGAAGGGGAGCGAAAAATGAAAACGAAAGATCAAAAAAAGCTCCGGGAGTGAAGGGGTTAAGCCGTTGTGTGTGCTCTGCACCCATACCTGTGGGAGTACTGTCCTTTAAACCTCTGTGCATACACTGCACCACCCCACCTGTGGGAGTACTGTCCTTTAGTTCAGGATTATTCACGTTTTTTTCGAGGCAAAAAACGCGCAAAAAACGCATGAATTAAGCATCCTATCATTTAGAATGAATTCTGCAATTTTTGTGCACATGATGCGTTTTTTTCCGTGAAAAAAACGCATCGCGGAAAAAGAAGCAACATGTTCATTAATTTCGCGGAATTCTAGCGTTTTTCCCACTATATTATTGACCTAGAAAGTTCAGGGAAAAATCGTGGTAAAAACGCGAAATCCGTGCAAAAAACGCACCAAAAACTAGCAAAAAACATGCAAAATCTGTGCAAAACCGCACGTTTTTACTGCGAAAAAAGTCCATTTTTGCTCAGGAAAATTCTGCACACATTCCTGAACGTGTGCACTTAGCCTTAGGCAGCTGTATGTACTCTGCACTCCCTGCCTGTGGGAGTACTGTCCTTTAAGCTGGTGTGTGTACTCTGCATCCCCTCAGCTGTGGGAGTACTGTCCTTTAAGCCACTTTGTGTAATCTGCACCCCCGCCTGTGAGGGGACTGCCCTTTAAGTCACTGTGTGTACTCTGCACTCCTCACTGTGTGCACACTGCACCTCACTGCCTGCTAGAGTACTGGACTTTAAGCCTCTGTGTGTACTCTGCTCTCCTCCACCTTTGGGAGTACTGTTAAGGGTATGCCACACTAAACAGCGTCGCTAACGAGATCGCTAAAAACGTCACTATTTAGCGATCTCGTTAGTGACGCCGGTGTGTGTGGCATGTAGCAACGACGTGGCCCCTGCTGTACCCCTGCTGTGATCTCGTTCATCGTTCACATCGTTCTGGACCCTATTTTTATAGTTGGCGTACCGCTGGTGAGCATATATCGCTGAGTGTGGCACCTTTTTGTGAGCGATGTGCGGTGTTTTTGTGCCGCCAAAGCCGTTAAGGAGATCGCTAACCGCGATAGCGTCCTTAACGACATCGCTAAATTAGGCAGCTACTAGCGATATTATAACAATCACGCTAGCGATTGCATTAGTATGCGACGTTAACGAGATCGCTAGCGGGATTGTTTAGTGTGGCAGTACCTTAAGTGTAAGTCATTGTATGTACACTGCACTGCACTGTGTGTTTTTTACTACTCTGTGAAATAAATAATTGGCATAAGCAATCTACTTGTCTTTTCTAGGCCCATAAAATAATTCCTCTTGACTAATGTGTGTTTTTTATTAATCTGGGAAATAAATAATTGGTATCAGCCATCTAGTTGCCATTTCTAGGCCAAAGAAATAATTTTTCAGAACCACTGTGTTTATTCTGATAATATTGCAAATAAATAAATCTCCTCTTCTGCCATCTCTTTGCAAGTAGTGTTTAGAAAATCAACTTCCAAAAATGAGAGAATCAAATAAGGGACGTGGCCGTTGTGGTGCTGGTGTTGGTGCTGATTGTGGTGGGGCTGTAGATGATGCAGGGAGAGGACATGGTCATTCTATGCATGCTACGGCAGTATGAATGGTGAGACCACAAGATGTTGAAAACGAGTTAGATTGAAAGGCTGAGAGTGGCTCTGGTTCCTTTGTATTATTTTCCATCCGGTTCAGTGATGAAAGTGCACAGTTGGCACCAGATAACCATGGTCATCCGGCTTCCACATCACCCCCTTTCAAATTAGCAAAGCAGTCTGAGACCCAAATCATGCAGCAGTCTCTTCTGCTTTTTCACGACTCTGCTGGCCTGGCTGCGGTTCCATGGCCCATCCACCTACCCCTGCTCCAGAAGTGGAAGAGACTGAGCACACTGAAGCCCAACCACTTGTTTGGTTGGATGATCAGTACATGGGAGGGCTAGTGCACACGGTCAGTGGACCAACGCAGTACATGTCAAATGATGGAGAAACTCAATTGCCAACTGTAGCATCTTTATGCAGTGTTCAGACTGGCAAGGAGGGCAGGATTAAGAAGTTGGTGGAAGATGATGCCGGGGATGAAGTTCTAGATCCCAATGGAGCAAAGTTCATCCTAGTGTTGTGCGCAGTTAAGAGGAAGAGAAGGTAACCATGCTTTCACAAGAGCACAGTAAAAGAGAGAGTAGGGTACACAGGCAAAGCGGGCAGCCCCTAGCCAGTACATCAGCTGCTACTGCCCACCGTGCTGCTGCTAGCACATCAAAGACAGCTCAAAAGAGCTTCCTGGCATGACATTTCTTCAGTGAATGTGCTGCAGACAAGCGACAGGTAGTTTTCACTCTGTGCCTTCAGACCCTGAAGCATGTCCATCATGATTTAAAACTGTCACTGCATGTAAACACACACTTACAGTCAGGGCTAGACTGGCCATCTGGCAATTCTGGCAAATGCCAGAAGGGCCAGTCTGATCATGGGCTGCCTTGTTACAGTTCTATCACTAACACATGCCAGCGTTCCTCACACTAAAAGCACTGTGATCGTACAGGAGGAGCTTGGTGCAGCTAACAACTGAGCTCCTGCAGCAACATCCCTAGCTCATTAACCCTTCAGATGCCATAATCAAGAGCAATCACAACTTTTGGAAGGTTGTGACAGGGAGGGGGTTCCTCTCTCTCCCCCATTTACACCCTGTGACGAAACCTTGTATGCCATGTACAGTGGCCTGCTACATTCAGCCACAGGTTGGTTGAAACAGTGGAATTGTCTGTGCAATAACACAGGTCTCATGCATTACATTGCATGATGTAAAAACAAAAATAATCAATAAAAGTACACACTTTTGGCATTGCCATGTCCAAAATGACCTGACCAGATTGCTGTCCCACTAGTTAAACCGTTCAGTGGACACCATAAAAAAACAAAAAAAGTGGCAAAAACTATGGTTTTTCATCATATTGAGTGAAAAAAGTGTAATAAAATGAGATTAAAAAATCCACTGTAAATAGAAATATTATAGCTGAAAACGTCATCTTGTCCGGCAAAAAACAAATTGTCACAGAGCTCCATCAGTGGAAAAATGTAAAAGCTAAAGTTTGCAGCTTAAAGCGATGGTAAAACAATATTTTTTCTATAAAATAGTTTTTATTGTGTAGAAGCAAAAAAACATTAAAAAATGATATAAATGTGGCATAGCTGTAATCGTACTGACTCTAAAAATAAAATTGTCTTATCTCTTTTACCACAAGGTGAATGGTATAAAAAACAAAACAAAAAATAATTCCTGGATTTGATTTTTGTTCATTTCGCATCCCATGGTACCAATAACTGACTCTAACATGACTCTTTCGACAAAAATATGGAAAAATTATAGCTCTCAAAATATGGCAATGCAAAAGCTTTATTTTGCAAAAAAATAATCTTTTTGCATGTGCTAGTAACCAAACATAAAAAGTATATAAATCTGGTATCGCTGTAAGCACACAAACCAGAAGGATAAAGTCGTCTAATCACTTATACTGTATGAGGAACGGTGTAAAAAATAAATAAAACCAATTCTTGAACTGAGGTTGATTTGTTTGTTGATCGCAGTAAGGCTCAGCTCATATTTATTCTGCACTGAGCGCTTACACCGGGGTTTCCATGTAAATCTCTTAAATACGTGATTCATACGGAACCCCCGATGGAAGATTCCATATAACATGGTAGATGGAGGCACTGTGGATGCCGTCTGGCCTATGGTTCGGTGGTGTCTGCCTTTTTAGGTGTGCATAAAAGCGCGGTTGGTCACAGTTTTGTGCACCTCTGAAAAGTCAAATACTGCTGAACAAAAGCCACACAGAAAGGATGGTATGGATCCTTCAGGGATTCATTTGAATCATGTATTTTGTGAATTTAGATGGAAGCTCTGATGTAAGTGCTCAGCGTAGAGCACAGAATAAATGTGATACAAAATGTCTGTACTCCAAATGCCATCATTAAAAGCTTCTACTCAACACACTGTAAAATGTCTGCTGGACATGTCCATGAGGGGAGGTATGTATCATCGAGGTTGTAGCTTCAGTTATGTAAGCCCAGGAATGCAGGCTCCAGCATGTATAGTGCTAAGAGAGTTAATAGGGTGTATCAGGGCCGGGTTTTATGAGCAGTTAAAGAGATGTGTGGGACTGGATATGTGTATATCTCCAGTGTGTTGGTCTATGCTAAGGTCTTAAGAACTGGACTCTAACCTGAGTGGGCGAACCTGCAATACTTTTTAATAAAACCAGTTCCTGTGCCTAACGCAACTGCAACCGAGTAGAAACCCTACACCACAAAGAACAAGCCCCTACTCAGATCCATCATCTGTTAACTGTAATTTAGGGGGTGTCCACATTACTGATATCACAAAGGTTATAGAAAAGTGAAATGACTCCTAGTAAAAGAAATTCAGCAAAATTTGCTCTCTTAAATCCAAATGCCCACATCCCCTTGAGCCCCACAGTGTGCCTAAACCACAGTTAGCGTCCACTTCTTTGGCACAGCTATAGCAAGGAGAGCCCACTTAATTTACAGGGTGTGTCTCCAGAATCTTAAGCTGGACACAATGTAAGGGCACTGCAATGTATAGGTACTATAATGGCATATTTGCATTTTCACTTAGCAACATCCATTGCTACTCAGTTTTTTTTACCTCACCACTGCAGTGGTGCTTCAAAAGTAAGTCCCTTGCCTCTTATCTCATACTCAACAATTTTCCACTTCATTTTTTTCCAGCGTCGCATCGGTCCATCTCTGGTGAGAAGTGACCTGCCAGCGTGCTCCAGTGTCTTTTGGAATTCATCAGAGGTCACTTTTTAATACAAGGCTATGAGATCATCATCCTGGCTCTCATAGACTTGCTTTGAGAGCTTGTGACATAGCTTGTGACTTCTGGCCAGTCAGAAGCTACTGTCACAAGATAGCACCTCGAGACTGTTGCGGTGTCGGTAACAAGTGAAGCCACCAAAAGTGAGTATATGACTGGGGCAATGGGATAACTTTTAAAGCACCATTCCAGGTATCAAAAATAATGCGCTGGACTGGTGTTTTAAAGGGTTAAGGCCAACTTGATGGACCTAGGTCTTTTTTTTTCAACCTATGTAACTATGTAACCAAGTGCACTTTGTTTTCTTCCCACATCACACAAATGCATATTCATAGGCTAATTATTTCCTACAAAATTATCTCTACTGTGTTTCAAACAATTAAAATAACATGATTGTATTGCTTTTGCTCTGTACATATCTTCTAACCTTTGGAGAAGGAAAAAGGGACTTTACTGGTGAATCAATAAATTATGCAGTTTTCCCTTTTCCAATGGCCCGATTTAACGGTAGCTTACCAGGAGGAGGGCAGCTATGGTGGAGCGAGGCCAGAGGAGGCATGGTCGCTGATGCAGGAGGCTGGCGGAAGTGGCAGGAGTGGGACCCTGGGCTCTCATAAAATGTCGGCAGTGAGAGAAGTCCCTTTCCTGCAAAGGGCTTTGGGAAAATGGTAGCCGGAGGCGGCTCATGCGCAGACTTAAATCTCGGCTTCTGAGATCTCGGCTTTTGAGAGCTCAATCTGCACATGTGCCGCCTCCGGCAACCATTTTCTCACACTCCACAGCAGGGAAATTAATGCGAAGGGGACTCTGCTCACGGCTGACATTTTATGAAAGCCCAGGATCCGAAGCCTTGCACTGCCGGGATAAACCCTCCTCCCATCACGGGGGCCTTTAGCATCACCTCACTTCTGCCACCACTGCTGGCCTCCTGCAGCAGTGATCCTGCCTCCTGTGATCCTGCCTCCTGTGACCCTGCTCCACCGCATCCAGTAAGCTACTTTCAAAACTATAAGACGCACCCCCCTTTTTCTCCAAATTTTGGGGAAAAAAGTGCATCTTATAATCCAAAAAATATGGTATGCACATATTAATTAAGTTATATGTAATAAAGAGAAATGACACAGGGAAAAAATATTGAACATATGAAGAAAGAGAAGTGCAAAAAGCCATGGAAAGTCATAACATCAGCTGAAATGTAACACTAATTAGAAAGCAATCCTGCCACTTAGGGAAAAATAATATCAGCTGGTTCAACTGATGACTTATAAAAAGGTATCTCATTACCAATGTCCCACACAAGAAACTTCTCATGATGGGTAAAACCGGTGAGCTGTCTCAAGACTTTTGCAACCTTATTGTTGCAAAACATATTGATGGCAATGGTTTCTGAAGAAATTCTAAAATACTGAAGGTTCCAGTGAACACTGTTGGGACCATAACCTGGAAGTGGAAGAACATCATTTCATCATAAACCAGGCACGACCAGGTGCTCCCCACAAGATTTTAGTCAGAGGTTTGAAAAGAATTATCAGAGGAGTTGCCCAAGAGCCAAGGACCACCTGTGAAGAGCTACAGAAAGACCTCGAATCAGCAGGTACAGTTGTTTCAAAGAAAACTATAAGTAACACATTCAACCTCCATGGCCTCTATGCACGCTCACCACGCAAGATTCCATTGCTCAACAAAAACATGTTCAAGCATGCTTAACGTTTGCTCAACAACATTTAGAACAACCTGTGAATTAATGAATAAAATCTGGTAAGATGAGACCAAAATTGAACTCTTTGGATGCCATAATTCACATCATGTTTGAAGGCCAAAATGCACTGCATACCACCCCAAAAACACCATACCAACATTGAAGTTTGGAGATGGGATCACCATGGGGTGGGGCTGTTTTTCATCATTCTGCACTGGCAAACTTCATATAATTGAAGGAAGGATGAATGGACAAATGTACCCACATACTGACACTGTTCAAATAGCAATTTGAAAAGAAAAAACAACAAAAAACAATTAGGGTATGTTTCCATGGTCCGGATAGGCAGCGCTTTGGATGCAGCCGACACCCGCCCCGTCCAAAGCGCTGCCGGCCTTTGTACGCACGGTTATTCTGCATGTGTTCATTGAACACATGCGGAATCACCGTATTGTATTCATAGAACTGTGTTATTTATCTTGCGGAGACTGAGCGTCTCCTCAAGATAATTAGACATGCTGCGGTCTATAAAGACGCGCCGCATATCCAGTTACGCCGGTCTGCCCCCTGCATGTTTGAAAGCATAGTGGAGATAGGATTTCATAAAATCGTCTCCACGATGCTGTAACATCAGGCCGCTGCGGATAGGACGCTGCAGCTGTACGCAGTGTCCAATCTGCAGCAATTCCTGACCGTGGAAACATACCCTTACTCACACATGTTCCTACACCCATTACTAGCAGCTCTTTCTTTCTCCTTCACATTTTTGCTCAGGTGATGCTATGCAGTGTTGTCATTGCATTGTCTTTGAGATGAGGCCAATGTCAGTTGGTAACCTTTGATATACTGGCAGCATGTATAGGTATTGAGGCGCAGGGAACCAGTAGCTTTCTGCTCCGCAATACTTTTCAACTGGATGTGTGTCCAAGGATGCGCATTCAACTGAAAATAGTGCTAGCTAAAGAAGGCCCCCTCTCCACTCCACGCCTGGTCATGGTCATATCCTCTGCGGCTGCAATCATTATGTCCTGTTGAACCAGTTCATGCTTGGTTGTGTGTGCTGTGCTAAATCTTTCAGGATTACTCATGAAGCGTTACATGTAATCAGTGATGTACCTCCAATGGTGGCAGGCCACGCGACTGCTATGGGGCCCCAAGGGGTAAGGGAATCGGACCACAATGGCCGTGGCGGTGCGTCTGTACTGGGGCCCAGAGGCTCCGGGTGACCCCTGCAGGGCGGCTAATAATGAGGGCAATCTGGCCTGTTTATCCGGCCCCAAGGCCCTGGGGGGGCCCTTGGCTAGATTGCCCTCATGTGCGGTGGGCAGGGAGAGATCCCTGCAGCTTCACTGCCTACAAGAGAAAAAGCTGCAGCGATCCGTCATGCTTCCTACCCGTGCTTCCTGTCTCTCACACAGCAGTCAGCGGCGTGGTTGGATGGCATCATCATTCAGTGCTGCTGCCGCTGTGCCAGTGTGGTGAGAGGATGCTGCCGGTGACAGTGATGCTGTGGTTGCGGGAGAGCGTGCGGAGAGGTTAGAGGTGATGTGTGTGTACGTATGTGTGTAGAGATGAGTGGCGGTGTGTGTGTGCAAGCGTGCGTGCATAGCGCTGCAGGGGAACGTGCAGAGAGGTGAATGGTGCTGTGTGTGTCTGTGTGTAGGTGGGGTGATGGGGAGAAGGTAATGATGGGGGTGATGGAGAGGGCAATGATGGGGCTGGTGGTGGAGAAAGCAAAGACGAGGTGGTGGAAAGGGCAATAATGGGGAGTGCAGGAGGGGGAATTGGGCAATGATTGTGGTGGTGGAGGAGAAAGCAATGATGGTGGTGGTGAAAAGGACAATGATGTTGGTGGTCGAAAGGACAATAATGGGGTGGTGGAGAGGAGGAAATGATGGAGGTGGTGGAATGGGCAATGATTGGGTGATGGGGAAAAGGCAATGATGGGGATGTGGGGGAGAAGAAAATGATGGAGGTGGTGGAATGGGCAATGATGGGGTGGTGGGGGAGAGGGCAATAATGGGAGTGGTGGGGGAGAAAGTAATGATGGTGGTGGTGGAAAGGACAATGATGGTCGTGGTGGAAAGGACAATAATGGCGGTGCTGGGGGGGAGGAAATGATGGAGGTGGTGGAATGGGCAATGATGGGGTGGTGGGGAAAAAGGCAATGGTGATGACCTTTTGCGTGTTTGTGCAGAACCTGACTCTTATTAAGAGAAGTCAGCACATGCAGTGGTGGTAAGGAGATGTAGCAAAAACAGAACAGATGACAGTGAGGGATGGAGGGGCAACAACTCCATTCCTGTCTATGAATGTTTAGTTGCTAGATTTGTATGCTGTTCATAAAGTTAGAACAAAAAAAACTCCCAGAGGCTCACACAGGGAAAGCATGTGACTGTATTTCCTGTTTTCCTGTGTCTGAGAGAAGCAGCCTGCTGAAGATGCTGCACAGATAGAGCAAAGAAATGATTTATTCCTGATCTATTAAGCTTATCATATATTGTACCTGTTTGTTCCTGAATAAAGAAGCTCTGTTGTCACTCACTTGGAGAGTATCCTGAATAATCTGTTGCCAACAGGTTATGGGCCCAGAGTGACACAGAACCCCAGAGTAACACAGCAACAGAAGCCCAGAGCAAGAGCAAAAGCAGCACAGAGCAATAGAGAAGATGTCCACTAGCAGCAATCCTGTCAAGTTCTTAATGCCAAGCCTCACTAACCAGAACTACTAGTCCTGGAAATTCAAGGTGAAGATGCTGCTCATAAGAGAAGATTCACAGACATATGCTCAGGAACAAGTGCCTCATCCATTACCAGATGGTTGGCTAGAGAAGGCTCAGAAAGCACAAAGCACGATCTCCTTCAGTGTAGATGATAATCAGATTGTGCATGTATGCAAGTGTGCAGCTGCAAAGGAGATGTGGGATGAGTTACAGAAAGTGCATGAAAGATCGAATCTCAGCAATAAGCTTTATCTCATGAGAAAGCTGTATCAGTCTAAGCTAAGTGATGGACAGAACATGCAGGACTATATAAGAAACTCCCTAGAGATTGTGGAGCAACTCAGGGGTATTAGAGAAGAAATTAAAGATTTTCATGTTGCTGTACTTCTATTAAGTGTTCTTCCAGAGAGTTATGACATTCGTGACTTCACTAGATGCACGGCCAGATGATGAGCTGACACTAGAGTATGTTAAAGGCAAACTTGTGGATGAATTCAAGAGAAAAATGCAGCATGTAAGCAGCAGTAATGAATTCAGAGAAGCATTAAAGACACAGGATTTCCCTAAATATAAGAGCAATCTAAGAGAAACTAGTGAATGTTATGTCTGTAAAAAGCCCAGCCACCTTAAAGCAGAATGCAGAATTTGGAAAGCAAGAATAAGTCAGCTTAAAAAGCAGGAAATGCAGTCACATGCTCTCCCTGTGTGAGCCTCTGGGAGTTGTTTTGTTGTTCTAACTTTATGAACAGCAAACAAATCTAGCAACTAAACACTCATAGACAGGAAAAGAGTTGTTGCGCAAAACATATTCCAACATCTTCATATACAGTGGCATGTAAAAGTTAGGACATCTCTAGGCAAAATTACTATTATTGTGAACAGTTAACCAAGTTGAAGATGAAATGATGCCTAAAATTAAAGATGACACATTTCCTTTGTATTTTAGGCAAAAAAAATTATATTGATTTTTTTTTACATTTTAATAACTACAAAAAGGAAAATGGACCAATGCAAAAGTTTGGGCACCCTTGGAATTTTGTTTGCTCAGATAACTGGTATTAAGGTTTCAGGCCTTAATTAGCCTGTTACAGTTATGGCTTGTTCACTATCATAGGAAAGGTCAGGTGATGCATATTTCCCAGATCTATAAAAACCCAGTCTCCTCTAACCTTGTGCCAAAAAACAGCAGCCATGGGTTCTTCTAAGCAGCTTTCTAGCCCTCTAAAAATGAAAACAGTAGATGCCCACAAAGAAGGAGAAGGCCATAAGAAGATATCAAATAGTTTTCAAGTAGCCCTTTCCACAGTTCTAAATGTAATTAAGAAATGGCAGGTAACAGGAACAGTGGCGGTCAAGATAAGGTCTGGAAGAGCAACCAAAATTTTAGTGAGAGCTGCTCGTTGGATTGCTAGAGAGGGAAAACAAACCCCCCC
>VIAB01011382.1:18659-29480 GCA_009801035.1 Oophaga pumilio
GTGGGCTGTTGCTCCGGGTCCCGCGTTCCGGTGACCAATGGGTGTGGTGAGGATCTTGGGCTAGTCTCCCGAGTAGCACTGCAATGATCAGAGCTGGCGTTGCGTCTCTTCCTATCAGAGCGCGCGCCTTAGAAGATGGCCGCTGCCTCACACAGGCCCCGCCGTCCGCCCGGGTCTCTTTGGCACCCGGCTCACCGGAGCCTCACATCGCCCTCCTGCAGGAGCCAAGAACTTCCCGGAGTCCAGGGGATCCCGATGCTGGTAAAAATACCTTGCTGAGGGGGGTCTTAAGTGCAGGATGATATCAGGATTCCAGGAGCTCTTTCAAGACGCGTCCTCTCTCCTCTGCTACATAGCCACGCCCCCCCAGAAGGTCCCTTTTTAAGCAAAGATCCTTTTAGCGAGTCAGAGCAACCCTTAGCTTGATTGACAGCACTCATTTGCCCAAAATGAGTGCTGTCTAAATTGAATCCCAGGACCTAGTCATCTACACTGACAAGGCAAGTTGCCAGTGAGCACGTGCACACACCATGTCGGTATGAGCATTCTCTCATCACTATCTCCTGTCCCTAGTGGCAGCTCGCTGCGCACAAGATAAGGCAGTAGAGGGCTGCAGATGCAGACAGGAGAGAGGGATAAGCAGGTTGAGAAAATCGGTTCAGGCAAAGCTTATTTTGGTCAAGCAAATGCTGTCAATCAAGCTATTAGAAAATGCAGTGGTGGCTAATTGAGGGGGCAGAATGGTGTAGCAAGTCCTTGGTCATGTCAAGAGGCGGTCTCATTTACATGTATAAATATATGTGTGGTCAACAAAAAGGACTGGCACATGACTTATTCCTTCCAAAGACCATACTAAGGACTGGGGGGCATTCGTTACTGGTGGAAGAAAGACGATTCCAGAAGCTAAATAGGAAAGGGTTCTTTACAGTTAGAGTAGTCTGACTGTGGAATTTCCAACCACAAGAGGTAGTAATGGCAGATACTATATCAGCATTTAAAAATGGCCTGGAGCTTTCTTTAGCACAAACAGCATTGAGGAATATAGATAATATAGTGATAGAGAATGTATAATTTGTGAAGAAAAGTTGAACTTGATGCTTCTGTGTTTTTTTTCAACCTCTAAAATTAAACGCAAAGCCACAAAAAGAGAAATAAAAATCCTCCAAAAATTCAAGAATTAACACAGCAAAAAGTGGGAGCATTGTTTTCCTGCCCAGTTCTCTGAACTAATGCACTATCCGGATACAGCAAACCCATGTAGTAAAGATGGCGGTAACACAGATGCAAAATACTGATGAGACAATCACTCACAACTTACCTTTTCATGGAGGGGGTGATTGCTTAGTATTAAATTGCACAAAAGCAGTTTATATAGGGCACTGGTAACACAAAGGTAATGCACAGTGTCTGGCTTAAAGCCTATTAGTGAAGCCAATTGTAATTGATGAATGGTTGTTATTTACCTCTTATATCAGCTCCTACAGTTTATTGTACTGTTATCTTTGCAAAACAGTGATGCAGGGTCACTGAACAATGATATTTTCTGATATGTTCATTACACATTATACCTGGCCATGCAGTTTGTTGACTTGCAAGCATTGAAGGAAAAACTAAATAATCAAACAATGTGAGTTAGTCTCATTACCCCTTCCCCATGACTTGTGAGTAATGGCTTGAAGAACAGTTGTGAACTATACAAAGGGGATATGCCTCTGTAGCAATATACATCCAGACATCCAAGAAATCCAGAGATCCAAAGAACCAGAGACTCTTTACAAAACCACAGCCAGGAGCACTCTACAGGATAGCTGACAGTTCATGGATCGATCACAAGGGACACAGATTTCATATTCTACAGGATGCCAGCTTAGGTGACCACGGCCCCGACTGAAAAAATACAGATCTGCTCCATTGACTATCACTGAACCCATGGATACGTTTGGGGAAATCAAGATGTAGACCTACCGGTCAACTAAGCCGCATGGATACGTTTTGGAAATCCAGGATTGGGACCCAAATTTCAACTGGCTCCATGGAATTATTTGGAGAAGCCAGGTTGTGACCCTCCAGTCACCTGGCCTTGTAGCTCAATGGACTGTCAGCTTCATAAACTTGTCATTTTCTCCTCTCTGTGTGTGCCAGAGGTGGGGTAAACGGCCCTGGAAGCTCTGAAGTCACAGCTGCTCTTATCCCGGCAGCTGAAGGGTGAGATTCTCGGCTTGGACAGCTGAACAGACAAAAAAGGTCCAATCATGTAAATATAATCCTAGAAACCAAAAATTAACAATGCAGCAGGCACCCCCTTTATATTGATGGGGTGCTAATCAAAATACATGTTTGACAAATGCACCTCAAAAAATATTGATTACGCTTCCTAAATTTAATCAATGTAAGACTTTATTAAGTAATAAACCCAAAAACTTAGAAAAGATAAATAAAAACTTTTAAAAATGTGCAGATTACACCAGAACCCGTTTCTTAGCCACAAAAATTGGTACTGGGATAAAACCCATAGAACGGGCACGATGACCAGTAAAGTGGATATCTGAAATAAGTATGAAAGGGCAATACTCTTAAAGTGATGTTAAATATTTTTCAGTAAAGGCGAATGGTGTACTGCACATGTACAAATAATATATAGTGCATTATCAAAAATATATAAAAGGTAAGCAATAACTAGGTGCAGTAAGGAGCCATATGCATTGTCACCTAGGTAAATTGGCTCTTAGGAAAAGCATTGTATGGAAATGATGCCTCTACACGTTTCGCCACAGGAGGAGGCTTCCTCAGGGGTCAAATTCCAAACTTGTAAATTTTATTCTAGAACTCATTTTCACTCTCTCACAGTATGACTACAAACAGTCCAGGACTATATGATAATGAAACATCTAGGAGTCCTGATGTGCTATTTCATAAAGCTTAGGAGTCCAGGATGAATTATAGCGCAGAGCATGGGCTGTTTGTGACTTATCGGTGATAATTACATCATTGGAATCTGTATCTCTTAGCTATCCACGTGTGAAAATAGATCAGGGTTATTTTTCATAGTGACAAGTTCTCTTTAAGCTGAAATATATCAGAGTGATGTAAACCTATAATTAGAGCCGTTGTCCAAAAGACGCTCTTGCGGTAATTACGTTGTAGAATTGGAGTTGCTTCAGTTCGGTCACAGATTTCTTGCTCTGTCATGTTCCTTTATACTAAGTGATCTCTACAACAAAAGCCATCCAGCAGCCAGACGCTCAGACGACGTTCTTTTTTTCTACAGACATTTTGTTCCTGAAGTTAAGGAAATGTTCTCCATCAATTGAATAGTTTTATTATCACCGAGAAGAGAAAATCAAAAGAAAGATGTGTCTGTTCTTCATAGCGTTAGTAGAAGCATCGGATATTGTGCGGTGATCAATAACGTCTATTGTACATTATCTTTGATTAAAAAGAAAAAAAGGTTTCAAGTTTTTAAAGATTGAACATTTCCCGCAGGGATAAAGAGGAACAGATTGAAAAAAGCAGGATTATGTCTATATTGATAAGGTAATTGCTAATCACTATCCTGTGACTGAGGCAATCCACAGCTAAACTGACATTTAAGGAGACCCTGGAGCTTGGAGAGAACACATTTAATGCATTAATAGACCCTTTATAAAAAATTGTTGCAAAGGAGGAGGAGGACGTCCCAATTGTTTTAGGTTCCTTGAAGGCAGACATAACTTTGGGAAGAAGCAGATCCCTCCATTAAGCGTCACATCATTTATAAATTTATTCGAACACTGAATTCACTTGAGTAGACCTAAAATTTTCCAACTGAATCCAATATCGAATGTTTGGCACAAGTCACCATATGCCCAGAGTTGACAAGCGCCCAGCTGGAGAAATTTGCACAAATTTTTATGGCTGTTAGAGTAGGTTCACACGAGCGTATATAAAATTGTTCAGAGTGTGATCCAGAACAGTGGGATGATTTTTTTCTCACTTGTCATCTATGTATAATCCATTTTTTACAGCAGCTATTAATCATTTACATGACCATTTACAGTTTCCTATTTTACAGAATTGCAAAGTATTTGTAAAAATTGGATGCTAAACAGTGACTCCATGTGGCACCTCGTGGTTTTTTTTGGCTCACCCATAGACTTGAATGTCTGAGTCTCAACTTCTTCAGTGTAATGGAAGAAACTGGTGCATGCTGCTATTTTTCCACACGCAGATTCAGTCGATAAAAAATTTGCTCATCTGCACTGCCCCATTGAATAACATTATTACTAGTTCTATCCGTTTTTTTCACGGACAGCACTCAGTCCGAAGATACGTTTATGTGAATGAGCCCCAATTATGATCTTTTTACTGTTCACAGTTAATGCAGCTAATGCTTTTCTATAGGAATTCTACGCTGTAGACAAGCATCACTTACAATCTTATTGATTTATTATATTTTTTTCAATGTGTCTGTAAAATATATTGTCGATTATTTTTTTAATAAGCTTTCTAGAAAAAAATAGAATTCATGTTGGCAACCCTAGTGTTAGTCAATTCAAGAGATTTGTAGTATTTTTCAGCCCTAAAGAAGGTATCTCCTGCTGCAGATTTCAGCACTCAGCAGAATCTCTGAACACTTAGACATTGCTGGAGAATGAGCTGCAATACAACATGGAGAATTACAGGAGAGGACTGACACAAACAGCTGACAGACAGGTCATGCAGTATCCATAAAATAAACTCTCACAATTTACACAGCACCAGCTGTTGTCAATACAACCTAGCTGCAGCTGGTATTATAACTCCAATATTGCTTCTTAACTGGTAAAGGGGTTGTCCAGGTTTGGAACAAAAGTCTTCACTAACTTTGTGTGACTGCAGACTTGCGAATTCTGATGGAGCACTGTCAAGACTCTCCAGTGCCAGCGCCGGGCACGTGCAGTGATACGGTGATCCTGAACGCCCCCTGACGAAGGAAGTTCAACCGAAACGCGCGCCGGGGTCGTGTGCGTTCAGGATCCTAACCCTTGAACGTATTGCATCCTATTTATAATATACCCTCTGGTAACCCTTAGCACCCTGCACTTAAATTTTATTGGAATTTTTCCCTTGTATATTGCGGTTTAGCACATTGTATGCATATTTACCTATTAATTGCTCCTTACCATAATGCACTATTCATGATTATTTATTTTTTCTTTTTATATATTTCTATCTGTTCACTTTTACCAGGAATTATTTATATGGACTTTTATTACCTTTGTGGGTAATTAAATATACCTATTAAATATATCTATTAATATGATAGTTCCATTTATCCTGTATATGCGCACTCTGTTTTTTAATTTTTGAGCTTTTTATACTGATTTGATATTATGCTTATTTGTAATTAAATAAATATTGCTATACCTATATTTCTCATCTGGAATCCCTATCTAATCTGTGTTTTTGGGTTTTTAATTTTGTTCTAAATTTTACTGGTTTCCACTTTTCTATTCACTATGCACCAGTCTGATCGCAGTGATATAAGGGTATAATTATTTTATAGCATATTTATATTTTATTGACTTTGTAATTTTTAGTACTCTCTGGTGCCTGTGTGATTTTACTCAGTTCATAAAAAAGCAGCACAGTGGCTCAGTGGTTAGTACTTACAGTGCTGTGGTCCTGGGTTCAAATACCACCAAAGACAACATGTACAAGGAGTTTTATTCTCTCTGTGATTGCATGCATGTCATGGAGATACTGCGACAGAGAGGGGCTGGAAGATCCCGGCGTCTGGTTTCACAAACTGCTGCACTGGTTAGAAGTACTTAACCTTCTCATTAAAGAGTGCAGGTTTTTTCCTTGCTGGCAGTGCAAGGATTAATCTGTTCAGTTGAAGCTCCAGGAGCTTTGCTACCTGGTTTAACTCAGCTGTTCAGTGTTGGCCACTCCCCTATATATGCTCACCTCTGGCACTTAGGAATTGCCAGTGTTATTTCTTGCTGCCTGGTTTGGAGTTAGAGGTTTAGTTCGTGGTTGGAGTAGACATTTGGACATTTATTCAGGAGACTGTTGTTGCAGTTTTGTCTATGTGCACATCCTCATCCTCTCCTATTTGGTTTTTCCTTCTTTTACTCTCCTGTTTTCCACTCTGATTTTTGGTGGGTGTATTTTGTATGATTGTTATTTTCATTTATCCATATCTGTCTTCCCTTGTTAGTCTGCTTAGTGTTATCCTATGCACTTCTGCTTCCCACCTTCCTGGGTTTGGGAGGGGACAGTTTAGAGTTGATATAGGATGATCAAAAGGCACCTTAACTCGGCATCTCCACCTTCAGGAGTAATGCGGGTACAAGTATAGTTAGTGTGCCCCTAGATCTAGAGACCTGGTTAGCTCCTCAGTCCCAAGGCACTGCATGACATTGGGTTTCCTCCTACACTTCAGAACCTTACTGGTAGGGAATTTATATTGTCAGCTCCAATGGGGACTGCAATGGTGATGTCTGTATAGGAAAATAAATAAAGTGAGGAAAATAAATAAAGTGCCATCTGCTGACCCTCCACCATAGTTATAGCTCCAACACTCCCATCATTAAATGTTAAGGCATATTGTTAAGTGCTCTCAAAAATCCAAAAGAACTACACGCATGAATGAGAGCTTTGAAGAGTTGGCACAAAAAAAACTTTCTGGTAGATTCAGCCAGGACTGGGAGATATCATGGCTTTTGGGAGTCACAATGGTTCTTTCTGTTTCTTTGAGCCTCCTGGGACAGTTGGCAAGTAATGTATGATCTATAGGATAGCGCCACTTTACCAGAAGTCACAAGGGTTGGTCTGGTGAACCCTTTTCTGGAGGTAGATTCTGGTCCCTGAGGATGGTCCCTCCTCTACCAGACCTGTGTGACATATGGAGAAAAAAATGGAAATGTTATTATTCTTTTACAAGTTATTTACAAGTAGAAATGCAAGAATACTTATGTTAGGCCTCAATTGAAACATTATATATAAAGAAAAACCCAATATTCCAGCACAGGAAACCCAGTTACTTACTTTTGCTATTGCAGAGTTACGATCTACTAAAATTTTTAAAAATGTTCTTCCTGCTTTTCTGGTAAGACAAGTCTAGTTAAAGAAGAATGTTATGTAATATAAGGCTCATTTTAAAAATATAGAGTAATAATTTACTATATTCGCAATCCGATTTCTAGTGTCTCTCCAAAAAAATGTTACCAGTAGTTCTTGACAAATATGTTTTTGTTTTTGCTGTTTTTTCAGCTTTTGCAAAAAAAAACACAGACATATAAACCCTTAATATAAAAAATTACCATTTTTCTTTAAGATGGAGAACACACGAGTACATCCATATTGATGCTCGAAATATCCTTAAGTGCCTTTCACTTTGCTTGACATTAGCAATTAATCATACAAAAACCAGTTGATAATGCATCTGCTTCTTCCTAAGTAAATCATCTTGTGCCATCAATTCAGCAGGCGATGATTTTCATCATTACATGACTCCAGCTGGTTTCTCTATTTATATGTATATCATATGCTTTCCAAACACTGCTATTAGGTTTAGAAGCAACTGCTTTTTCATAGCGCCTTCAGATGGCATTCTGTCTGTAAAAATGTAAACACGTTTTTAGGAAGTTTTTGTTTTTATTTTGATTGTGGTTTTTTATGTCATAAATAGTAAATATTTCCACGTGCTGCCGAGAAGATATAACAGAGAGACTCAAAACTTCTGATTATGGGAAGGTTGGTTGGGAAGAGGGGTTGCCCGATCTTGGACATTTATGGCACTAAATTCTTTAAATGTCTTTAAGGTTTCACTTATACATCTGATTTTCATGTAGGAGTGCTCTCTGTTTTTTTTACGGATAGCAGTCATACCTGTGATAGTCCATTGGGCCATTCACAGGTCCGTGATTTTTCGCGGACCGAGAAGTCTGGACAAAATCTTGGAGATATGTCCAATTTTGATCCTAGGGTCAGATCAAAATCAGCAATGCAAGTCAATATGTCGGTGAAAAAAAATGGACCACACTCAGATGACCTCCCAGTGTGGTCAGATTTTAAAGGACAGTCACAGTGAAGATGCTGGAGAACCTATTTTTTTTTCTACACATATTAGAAAAACTCAACTTTGCCACTCGAACTAAACTGTGATCAAAGTCTGATCCAAATAATCAGTCCATATTTTTCATATGTGGAAAAATCGGTCATGTAGGATTTCACTTATTTTTCCTACCTCCGGAATATGGCACTAACTCTCGACACTTTTAGTGGAGAATTGACTGTGCATGCGCTGCTTTCAATTGAGTCATATAGGGGTTTTGAAAAAAAGCCAAGCAATCTCAACTACCTCTCCATTCCCGGCAGCTCAGGGATGGCGTTACCCCTTTAAAAAATATGGACACCATTGAGGCCATTTTATTTTTTTACTGAAATGCATGTATTTTGGGCTAAAAAATAACAGTGAACTCTCAAATTGAATTCTACTTGAACTTTACAACAATCTGCATTTGCCAAAATGTGGAATTTTTGTAAGTTGCTTCTATGCGAATTTAGAAAAATGGCAGATACTGGCTTCTATTTTTGTATGCCATAATGATCAACCAAAAGGTTAAAAAAAATCCTTATACTCACCACTCACCTCTCCAGGCACTTTGTTCCTCAACATCACCGGTCAGGATGTTGTGCAGGACCTTCTTGGGCTGCATCAAAGTCCTGGCATACTGTTAGAGGCCTAGGGATTTCAGCACGAGCAGCGGGAAATCAGAAGATGCAGCAAGGACTACTGGACTGGTGACAGGAGCGAGAGAGGTGAGTGGTGAGGTCAGTATATTGTGACAGTGTAACTGGTTTTATATGTGAAGGGAGGTATGTGTCACACAGGATGCTCTCCTGTGTGAACTAAGACCTGCTTTATTTATCTGCCAGCATGTTATATGCTGGTAGGTTTACTCTGTTAAAGGGTGTGGCTGAGCAATGTATAAAAGCTCAGTCCTGTTTTTTTTTCTCTGGTGTGGTCTGGAGAGGAAAGTCTCCAGACAGGATAGTGGAAGCTGCAGAGCTTTCCACAAGGACTTTAGCAGTGCAGTTTATGCTACCGAGAGCGGGCGGAACCCACTCATCTATGGACTGAGTTATTGTTTTTTTTTTTTATGTTTTTCCCGTTTAACCCAGAGGGGTCATGTTTACTTTTCCTGCGAAACCTGCATGAGTTTATGGCTGATAATAAACCAGCAGAAAGAAAACCCAGAGAACGTGTGTCCTGAGTCTGCCTTTAGGAGAGCCGAGCGAGTCGTCTTACCACAATATGTTTTTTTTTTACTTTTTACATCAAATGACATTAAATTCAATGAGAATAATGAGAAGAACTTCTTTGCAAATCAAATTTCCTGGGAAAAAAACTCACAAACAAGCAAATTCAAATTTTGCCTGGTTTGCTCATCTCTACTAAAAATCAATTTTGCAATTGGGTTTCATTACAAATGTTGTACCTTTTGCCGTCTGTTGCCTCTTTGTTGCACTGTTTAATGCTGGCTACAGAATAAGTAAATTGGGAATCCATTAGTCAGTTCAGTTCTTCTAAACTAATCTCAGCTGATTTATGATAACATGTAAGTTGTGTGTAATGTTCTAGTCATAAATCATCTTAGAGGCGATGAGAAGAAGGAGGGTAAGAGTCTCCCTTCAGAAAAAGCGGATTATAAGTTATTTCATTCTGCAGTCAACAAAAAAGTAGCACAACACACAAAGACAATAAAAGGCAAATGGTGCAAAGATTTTAATAAAACCCAATTGTAAAAATGATTATAGCCAAAAATTCCTACAATTCTGTAATTAAAAAAGAAATCCCTTCATGGTATCTATATCCTTTAAACAATATAATTATCCACATTGTAAGGTCTCATTTTGCAGTCATAATAGTGGTATGTACTAATTCCAAGATGTATGGAGCAGCTCTAAGGCCTCTTTCACACTTCAGTCGTTCGGTGTCAGTCAAAATCCGGCAAAATGTGAAAAAAACGGATCCGCCTTTTTTTGGCGGATTCGTTTTTTCCCCCATTCAGTTGCATTAGTGACAGATTTCGACGGATGGTCGTCCGTTTGATCCGTCGACCGACGGATCCGTCACAAATTTGGCGTCCACTGTGTGGTGGAAAAAGGACATTGGAACGTTTTTTGTCTGCGTCGAAATGGCGGACCATGACGAATCCGTCGCGTCCGCCATTTTGTATAATGGATGCCTATGGGTGGCGGATCCGTCCTCATCCGTTATTGATGGAATCCGACGGCGGAATCCGTTTTTGCACGCTGAACATGGCCAGAATGCCTTCTGGGGGTCTCTCTCTGTCTCCATCTCTCTCCCTCTCTCTCTCTCTCTCTCTCTCTCAGCAGCACGTCCAGGCTTCTCAAGTTCATTTTGGATATCTTGACGGATCCGTCTAAAATCGGATCCGCTGCTTCAGTTTTCACCAGAATGCAACAGATCCATTATATTCACACTTTGGCGGACTGAGACTGACGCCAGACGACTGAAGTGTAAAAGAGGCCTAAGGCACATGAACCCTTTGGGTCTGTGGCGCCCTGAGGGTCCAGTCGCCACAGAGATGTTGCATCGCATCCAGCGGTGCGACACCTGACTCTCAGGTAAGGAGGAAGCACCCCATTGACTCCAACCACTGCATTCATCAGTACACTATGCCAGCTGAGTGTA
Organism: Oophaga pumilio; assembly: GCA_009801035.1. Taxonomy (NCBI): domain Eukaryota; kingdom Metazoa; phylum Chordata; class Amphibia; order Anura; family Dendrobatidae; genus Oophaga; species Oophaga pumilio. Next base: position 29,347 of record VIAB01011382.1, read on the forward strand.
GGTGGACCCAATGGGATGGTCTAGCTCAGGCTGGTTAGAAGAGGGTGTAGCTAGATGGATGGGAGTGGTTGAGGCAGCCTTGTGCTGCGAGTTAGATTAGAGTTTCAGTTTGTGTCAGGCAGCCAGTGTGGGTA
>VIAB01011383.1:13105-30420 GCA_009801035.1 Oophaga pumilio
GGGAGCCTCTGCTCAGAAACCATCTCTAGTACATTCATAACAACTAAGTAATAATATTGTAATAATTTTCGGATCCAACCTGCATGTTTATAATATAGCATCCAAACTATATCCTCATTCTGATATTTGTGAAACATGTAATTATTCAATTAGTGTTTTTAACAAATCATTATCATCCCTATACAATCCATATGCTGTCTGTTTTTAACATTGTAATGAGTAGGAGAAGCTTTGTAATTTATTTATTTTTGTATGAGAAAATGACTTCTGAAACAATGATTGTAAACGCTAAAACACTGACAAAATACTTATGAAAACTGGATGAAAACACTGATGAAAATAAGACAATTGTTTGCGCATCAGAAAAATTACTGATGTCTGAATGAGGCCTTATACAGAATTATGTATAAAGCAATGATCATAAGCATATTACATTCATTAAACTATCGTTCTGACTGGAACTTAAGATAAAAGCCATATTGTTTCTCAGAATTCTTCTACTGTTTTTCTTCATAAAGAACTCACCACTATAAATATTACAAGAGATCTTCTTCTCTAATGAATTTTTAATTAACATGCCTCCTACAGTAAACAGACAGTCCTCAGGGAAGCACCTTTATAGTTAAAGACATGAAACAGTTCACTCAAAGTCATGCTTCATTTCAATTGAGGCATAATGAGCTTACTGTAATCTTGTCCTCAGCTATAAAATGAGGTCTTCCAAAAGTTTATACCGCTTAACTAGCCAAGAGTGGACAGACTAAACGCATAAAAACGTTTACTTGATCCAACAAAGAGATTAAGTTGAAAGCAAGATATTCCGTAAAAGTGCCAGTGATCTTTCCTAAAGATTGTACTGATTTCATACATGACTTGTAGTTAGGTACGCGTGTTCCACACTAATCCTTTATAGACCATTGTGAATGATTGTCATTAATTGATATAAATGGCAAGAATAAACACAAATAAACTTATGTCCTAACCACAACCCATTTATTTTTCCTTTAAAGGCGTTGTTCACTACTAGGATCACCACTTCTTGATCTAAATGTTTGGCCCCGATAAAATAAAAAAGCTTATACTCACTTCCCATGCCGGCGCCACTCCAGTGATGTCGGCATTTGTGGTCCCGGGGCTCTCATGCGGTTGTTATGACAAATGGGCCCAGCATTCAATTAGCGCTAGCTTCAATATCTTAGCCTCTATCTGAATTGAAGATGAAGAGGAAGTCAGAGATTAGCCACAGCTATGACTTCCTTTTCATGTCAAATTTGATCAAAGGCAGGGAAAGTGATGCCAGCACTGATTGAAACCCAGACTCAAGTGTCATAACAACCGCATGAGCCCCGGGAACATGAGTACTAATGAGTATAAGCTTTTCTACTTTATCGGAGCCAAACATTTAGATCAAGAAGGGGTTGCCCTAGTAGTGGGCTACCCCTTTGAGGCATACAGACATCAGATTAGGAGTCTTCCACTTAAGACTGCCTCTATAAGCATGGACAGAGTTTCTGAGAGAAGGTTCTGATCTGGTATACTTAAAACCTTTGTATTACATAAGTGGTCATTTTTTGTGACCATCATGGTATGCATAATTTTTCCTATAGCAGCTACTTTTGAAGAAATATATGGCTGGCATTAGCTTTCTAGAGCAAAACTAACTGATTTCAAGAGGGTTCCAGGAATGGAATAGGGGCAATCACCTGATTGCTGCAGAAGTTGCATTCTGTAAAGGGTTGTCACATCCTCATCTACTGCAAGAAAAATGAATTTGACATAAATATTATAACATAATATGTCATTCATGATTTTAAAATTGTCTCACATCTCCACATAGGCATATATGCTTTGATTGATTGATTGATTGATTGAATGATTGATTGATTGATTGATTGATTGATTGATTGATTGAATGACTGATGCTCCAAACAACTTGCAACCCCCAACAAAATTGATTCTTGCTTTGAAAAGCTTTTTCAAAGTCTTATCAAAGCACCAATGCTTCCGGGGAACACTTTATTTCTTTGTGATTGGGAAAATAAATGATTCAATCAGTTCTAAAATCTATGAAAGCACAGATATTCTGCTGGTTTTCTACCACTTTACTTAAGTGCAGTATTACTGTACCCATGATGTCATCTCGGAAATGTGGAGAAGTCTCTAAACATCCACTCTGAAGACTTACCTGTTATTGTATTGATTTGCTGTCTTATATGATTTATTCTCATGTGGGTGTGGTTTCCTAGTTAGTTAGAAATGAGAGGGTTAACTGCTTACAGCCAGCTCAGATTGGGAGGAGTTAAGTGGGCATGTGGGAACTTAATTCATGCTTGTTAGCGAGTTGGAGAGAAGCTACTGAAGAAGAATGAAGATTATCTATTGTTGTCTAGAATATAGGTCACAGGTAGAAAATATGTCCAGCGACTAAAGATCTAAGGATAGTACGTTCAGGAGCAAGTTCTGTAGCACCTGATTAATTACACGGCCGAAGTGCAGAGATTGAAGAAGAGTAATAAGTTTGTATATGCCACCAACAGTGATTGTGAATGATAGCAAATAGAGCTCAGGGAGGTTCAATTCCAGTAGACAGCTAGAAGGAGTGGGCTATAAGAAGGCACAGTGTTAGCCAGTTCTGGAGGTTTAGAGAATTCATATTCTGACCAAGAGGGGACACGTGGTATCCAATGCAGCGGTGGATAGTGAATACAAACACCAGTGCGTAAGATATTGTAAAGTGACTCAGGTCTGCACTTGAAATCGAAATGTCCCCACATGGGCTAATAAAAAGCATTTTTTCTAATTCCATATGGTGTGCTGCCTCTGTCTTTTTTGATTTTCTATTTACAAGGACTGGTATGTACCTGTAAGGCTTTGCACCCTACTTTTTCCTGTGCTGTTGTTCTCTATCTTTTATATCTACAGATAGATAGATATATCTATAGATAGATGGATCTATCTATCTATCTATCTATCTATCTATATCTTTCGATATATCTATGTATCTATAGATATATGTATCTATCTCATTCCTTCTATCTATCCCATATCTATCTCATTCCATCTATCTATCTCTCATTCCATCTATCTATCCCATATAATGAGATAGACAGATAGACAAATCTATAGATCGATAGATCGATCTATAGACAGAAAGATCTATAGATAGATCGATAAATCTATCTATAGATCTATCTATCTTTCTATCTATCTATCTATCTATCTATCTATCTATCTATCTATCTATCTATCTATCTATCCCATATCTATCTATCTATCCATCTATCCCATATATATCTATCTATCTGTGTGTAATGGAGTGTGGGTTGGACAAATGTTAAAGAGGAGGTTGGACCAGAAATGACATCACAAATCTTTATTTTTTGTTAAATAATGTATCTTTATTTAGCTTACAAAAAAACGCATACAAATCCGCATAAAAAAATGCATCAAAAATGCAGGTGACCTGCCAGTGACCTCTGATGCAAATTTGTTGCAGATTTTACCGACGTCAAATCCTGAGCAAATACTGAGCCAATACTGACCGTGGAAACATACCCTTACAGTTCTATTTAAGGAATTCCAGTAAAGATATTTTTATCTTTTTTACATTGGACTCTGATCTCCCAGATTTGTCGCAAATTTTCAAGGTCCCTCTACCATCATAATAATAATAATCTTTATTTATATAGCGCCAATATATTCCACAGCACTTTACAGTTTAACAGTTTCAAACACAACAGTCATAAGTAACAACATTAACAATAATACAATAATTAAAGCAAAATAAAACAACCCTGCTCATGAGAGCTTACAATCTACAATGAGGTGGGGGAGATACAAAGCACAGGTGTGTATTTATAGTGATGTTTTTACAATGATGGTCCAGCCATATTGAGGGAGTAGGGGATAGCTAGAGTGAATGGGCTACCACTTGTGGCCAGGATAGGCATCAATGCGCTTCAGGTGTCTCCACACCCTTAATCACGAAGCCTAGTCTTGGGAGGTAAATTCTTTTATGTTGTCTATCTGGTGAACACACCAGTGCACTAATTGGCTTGACTCATTAAAATCTATTACAATGCACAAGTGATATCAAAACAACATAAAACATATATAAAAAATAAAGATAAGAAAACTTTGACAAATTATTATTAGACAGCTAGAAATTCAATTGACCGCAATATAGATATGAGTATATAAATCTATTATGAATTTATAAGTATGTGCAATCAAATATTGCAAGGCATAAGTTCAAATGGTGTTAATATTAAGCATGCCGCAATATATAAAAGTGGTCACAATGAAAGCCTTGGTAAGGTTGTATGATTTCATACCACTGAGAATGAATTAAAATAATGGTTATTGTTTAAACTAAAGACAAGTTAAACATATGACTTATTTTTATGTAAATTACAACATAGAAATTTATATTATATATTTATATTGGGAGATGTGGGGGACATTATATTGTGAGCTATGGGGGACATTATACCTGAACTGTGGAGACATCATACTATATGTGGGGGGGCATCATTGTATAGGTGGCTATGGGTGGAATCATACTGTATAGGGAGCTTTGAGGGACATCAAATTGTATATTGGGGCTGTGGTGGACATTATAGTGTATATCGGGGGATCTTGAGGATATCATACTGTATGGATGGTTGTGGCCACGATCATTCCCTATATGGGACCAGTGTGAGGGGGATACAATTTGGACAGGACAGGATGGTGAACAGTCTGAAGGCATAGTATGAAAATAGGCACAGAATGAATATGGAAAGGGGGCAGCACAAAATGGGGACACAGCATGCAGAGGGGTTAGGATGGTGGGGGGCAGTGTGGAGATATAGGAAATGTAAGTGAAAACTATAGAGGAGACAACCATGTTATAGGCCGTGGTTCATTAGTGCGGATGGTGTAGTGGTTATAGCTAATAGTGACAGACAGTGTGGTTGGTGTAGCTCATTAAGTCGAATAGTGTGGAGACCATATACCATTAGAGGCTTATTTAGGGCACAGTATGGACAGATATTTTTATGCAGAGGGCATTTTAATAACACTGTTATTTTTAAAGGGCACCATATCGGAATGTGCTGCAGAAGACCGGAGAAGAGGGAAGTCTGCAGAGATGAGTTGTGGATGAGAAAAGTTATCAAGGCATCTGGATAAGATAAAAAGAAAGGAAAGACTTAAGGGTATGCCACACTAAGCGAGATCACTAGCGAGATCGCTCACGAAATCGCTACTGCGTCACCATTTATGATGCAGTAGCGATCTCGTTAGCGACTTAGCTGTGTGTGACATGTAGCAGCGATGTGGCCCCTGCTGAGATGTCGCTGATCGCTTATGAACGTTCTGAGCCGTTTTTTGGTCGTTGGTGTCCCGCTGGTGAGCCTGAATCGCTGAGTGTGACACCCTTTATGAACGACTTCACCAGCGTCGCAGAGGTTGTTATACAGATCGCTGATGAGTTGTGTTTGGAATCACAGATCGCTGATGAGTTGTGTTTGAAATCTAACTAGCGATCACATAGCGATCGCACTAGCGATCTCGCCAGGTAAGTCGTTGTCGTGATCGCTGGTGCGATCGCTAAGTGTGACAGTGCCTTTAATCAGAGAAGAGGTCACCTATAAGGTACCTGGATGTTAATGCTTACTTGTTGATACTGACTATGTCTCATCAGTACTGTGGTTTCTGTATGGTCCACAGTCTGATAAAGACCGATAGCAACTCTCAGCATCTGCGTACCATTGTTAAGGACATACTGGGAGTTGTAGGTGCATACGATAAAAATATATATTGGCCTGACTTACAAAGATTCAGCTATGTATCCATATCCCTTTATCCAAAATGAGGTTTGTTTAGTTTCCATTATGGTATCCATCAAATTATGGACACTTTAATTGAAACCAAATGGCCCTCATTATAGTTAAGTTATATTAGTTTCCATGACTATCCTTGGGTCTGATATATAAAATATAGGCCGACAGGGATGAATATCGCTATTTATCCCTTGTATTGTGTAAATGGCCTGCAAAAATATGAATGCTTCTATATATAACTGTGAAAACACACTCCCTGTTGAGCCTCACCCCTAAAGTACATCACTTTTTTTTACTTTTGCACTTTGGCTCATATTTTTTTGTGATCATAAAATAACTCCGCTAATGGAATCCATTCACGTCCAGAATCAGACGTTATTATAGACCATTCAGGGGTCTCTTGAGGTAGGCGTCACCTTTCAAACCATCATAAATCAGCATTCACCCATGCTCAATGAAAAACATCCAGGAAAATAATCCTTCAAGAGAAAATTATATAGGAAAAACAAACATCCAATCATAACATAAAAACAGCAAAGATTAATTTATGTTCAATGTATTCTACTTCTTTAGATAAATAAAGCAGCACGGTAAAATCAATGACGATCCATGAACAGCTCCTGTATCTCAGCCAACTAGTAATTTCATTCTTCTAAAAGGGGTCCTAGACAGAAACAGAAGGGCGAAACCCTGAGCAAACCCTGGGTTCTCTCTCCTCCTGTACCAGTCACTGACTTGTACTGTTTAAGATTATTGTACTTGTTTTTAATATTTATATCCCTTTCACATGTAAAGCGCCATGGAATAAATGGGGCTCTAAGGATAAATAATCATAATAAAAATAAGGAAGCATGATGTTTATGTTTTTAATTCATTTTTGAGTGCTGTTTTATTTATCTACATAGGTAAAATACATTTACAAAATAAACTAATCTAGAATTAGATTTGGAGGATTATTCCCTTAGATGTTTTTCTTTGGGGACAAACAGATGTTAATTCACAGAGACCCCTTAATGGACTATAGGAATATCTATCTTATCTGGGTTATCTTATGAGAGAATGATCTGATATTGCATTTATTGTGACTTTCTCTATGTGGAATTTTTAGAGACTTTCTGCCTCATTGCTGTGCATCTGCTCTATAAGTGACACATATGTTTAATGTGTGTAATGAATTGTTTTTTCTACACTTTTTTTGTGAGTTTCCTTCAAATCATAATTTTTTTGCATGTTAAATTTAGAATTTACATGAAGATTATCACTATGGTAGCAGAAAACTAAACATTTTTTGTTGTTGACAGTTTCCCTATAATTCATTCAGGTTTTGATCATACATTAACTTAGCCCTATTTCCTTTAATAGGAAAATCTCTTTAAGACTAGTCAAAGCTAAAAATGTGCTACATTTAGTCACAGAAAGTACACAAATATATAAGCTTGAAATCTTAACCTGTCCTAGACTGATACTAATAAAATCATGAAGAGCTCTAGCATTTTTACTAGAATAGCACTTCAAAAGTCAAATATCAGTACATATTCATGTCCTCACTCGTCTCAAAGTTTCCTAGCGTGCATGCCAAAAAAAGTATACAGTGATAAGATGCTGCATAATAAAGCAAATAAAAATTGGTATTTTGCCAGAGTTCAGCACTTCACAATAACCTTGTATTATGTAATCACCTATTCCGAATTCAGTGCAGAGAATGAATATACTGAAATGTACAAGAATATGTATTAGCTATTAAAGATGGCGCAAATCTATTCATGCAACCCATTCCATTCCATCAGCCATGACAGTGGTGGGTGGCCTCTGCATAAGAGTGGGAGTAACAACTATTTCCTGATGGGATCTGTAGCTCTTCTTTAGTCTGGTGTGATTTCACCGTTGTGACATTATACACATTTAAAATTGTGCCAAACCACTGTCATGACTGGTGGAATGGGACATGCAAATCAATTTGCACCAACTCTGTTAGCTATAAGACAGGATCGGTTTTTGGCTTCTATTTGACTTATGTGCAATTGTATACACCAGATAGATGCCTAACAGTAGAACCTATTACCCAAAGAGGTGTCATGGATTAGCTCAGAGTGTATACATTAAATAGTGTATACACTCTGAGCTAATCCATGACACTGTTGGGAGTTGTATTCAGCACCTGCTGTGTACATTGTGTATAAATAAATAAATAAAACCGGGTGCAGTCACTCGTAATTTTCATAACCAGCAGAGGGAAAGCCGACCGCTGGGGACTTATGTTAATAATCTGGGAAATGGGCATAATCTCTAAAGGTTCCCACAGCAGTTTGGTTAGCCTTTACTTGTTAGTTTACGTGGGGACCCCAGGAAAAAATGACATAGGGTCTCCCTATAATTACTAACCAGCAAAGGCTAAACTTTCAGCTGTGGGCTGATATTACTAGCCTGGGAAGGGGACAAGAATAAGACTAAGAAAATCAGAGCTGTAAGGCTTTTCCCAGGAATTGGTATATGTCACACTGTCCATGGAAACACACTGACATGTGTGCAGACCTATTCATTTGAATTGGTCTACATGTGCAAGTGTCTCCAGTAAGTGCGAAAACTATCTATCACAATAAGTAAATGCGAAAACTATCACCACATGTACTGGAGATACTCACATGTGAAAGAGGCCTTAGGCGTTTATTTTCCACATCCCATAGGTCATAATGGCATCTATTTAAGAAATATGTAATGAAAAATGAAGGTGGGTCCTAATACACTTTCACGGTCATATAGTAGCATGTGTCACCCATTAAGTTTCAAATATATATATTGTTAAACTGTAAGGTGCTGCGGAATATGTTGGCACTATATAAAAAAAGATTATTATATATATCTTTATATATACAGTGGGGGAAATAAGTAATTGATCCCTTGCTGATTTTGTCAGTTTGCCCACTGACAAAGACATGAACAGTCTATAATTTTAAGGGTAGGTTCATTTTAACATTGAGAGATAGAATATCAAAAATAAAATCCAGAAAATCACATTGTATAAATTATGTAAATGTATTTGAACTTTGCAGTGAAAAATAAGTATTTGATCCCTCTGGCAAACAAGACTTAATGCTTGGTGGCAAAACCCTTGTTGGCAAGCACAGCACTCAGACTTTTTTTGCAGCTGATGATGAGGTTTGCACACATATCAGATGGAATTTTGGTCCACTCCTCTTTGCAGATCATCTCTAAATCATTAAGATTTTGAGGCTGTTGTTGGCAACTCGGAGCTTCAACTCCCTCCATAAGTTTTCTATGAGATTAAGGTCTGGAGACTGACTAGGCCACTTCATGACCTTAATGTGCTTCTTTGTGAGCCACTCATTTGTTGCATTGGCTGTATTTTTTTGGCCATTGTCTTGCTGGAAGACCCAGCCACGACTCATTTTTGATGTCCTGGTGGAGGGAAGGAGGTTATCACTGAGGATTTTACGGTACATGGTTCCATCCATTCTCCCATTGAAGCAATGAAGTAGTCCTGATCCCTTAGCAGAAAAACACCCCCAAAACATAATGTTTCCACCTCCATGCTTGACAGTGGGGATGGTGTTCTTTGGGTCATAGGCAGCATTTCTCTTCCTGCAAACACGGCGAGTTGAGTTAGTGCCAAAGAGATAAATTTTTTTCTCATCTGACCACAGCACCTTCTCCCAATCACTCACAGAATCATCCAGGTGTTCATTGGCAAATTCAGATGAGCATGCACATGTGCCTTCTTGAGCAGGAGGACCTTGCAGACACTGCAGGATTTTAAACCTTTACGTCGTAATGTGTTACCAATGGTTTTCTTGGTGTCTGGTACCAGCTACCGTGAGATAATTAACAAGCTCCCCATGTACGATTAGGCTGATCTCTCACTTTCCTCATGATCAAGGATACCCCATGAGGTGAGATTTTGCATGGTGCTCCAGAGTGATGTTGATTGACAGTCATTTTGCATTTCTTCCATTTTCTTACTATTGCACCAACAGTTGTCTCCTTCTCACCCAGCATCTTACTTATGGTTTTGTAGCCCATTCCAGCTTTTTGCAGGTCTATTATCTTGTCCCTGACATCCTTATAAAGCTCTTTGGTCTTGCCCATGTTGTAGAGGTTAGAGTCTGACTGTTTAATTGAGTCTGTGGACAGGAGTCTTTTATAAAGGTGACTATGTAAGACAGCTGTCTTTAATGCAGGTAACGAGTTGATTAGGAGCGTCTAACTGATCTGTAGGAGCCAGAACTCTTAATGGTTGGTAGGGGTTCAAATATTTATTTCTGACTGCAACATGCAAATAAATTTATATAATTTATGCAATGTGATTTTCTGGATTTTATTTTTGATTATCTCTCAATGGTAAAATTAACCTACCCATAATAGTCTGTTCAAGTGTTCATGTCTTTGTCAGTGGGCAAACTTACAAAATCAGCAACGGATCAAATACTTATTTCCCCCACGGTACATCTTATGTTTATAATGCCATGGAGTCTCTTCAGACCCCTGAACATAATAAACAACATTTAGTTCACAGTGAATACATTTGCTGTGAATCAAGTCTCTTTTGGAAAGTTTGACTAGTTTTAATCTCAAAAAACCTGCTCATCTCTATTTGGAATATTGGTATTTTAGGAAGCTTGTAGTTTAAAATTGTCCCCACTTTCCTATTTTTTTTTTGCAATTTTTTTAATGTCATTTGCTGTAAATTAAATTCCAATTAGAGAATTACAGTGGACTATAATCCTTAATCTGCCAATGCATATCCAATAGATATACTGTATTTTTCAGTTTATAAGACGCTCCGGATTATTAGACGCACCCCATATTTTGAGGAGAAAAATAGGGAAATTTTTTTAAATAAAATGGTGGGACTTCTCATAATTCATGTGTCTTATTGCTAACCGGGGGTGGTCGATGCAGTGAAGCGGGGTCCCAGGGTCACTGCTGGAGGAGGCAGGAGTGGGGTGCTGCTGCAGACCGCAGGCTGGGATGAGGATGAGGGGGTGTTCCGATGTGCGGCGCGCCACTTCGGGTGTCCGGTGCTGCTGCTGCTGCGCTGTGTCCAGTGCTGCTGCTGCTGCGCTGTATCTGGGGCTGCTGCGGGGGTGCTCTGCCAACATTTTGTGAAAGGCTAGAGCCACCGCAGTTCCATGTTTTCCTGTGCGGTGGACTCTTGTGCTGAGACCTCATCTCCCGAGATCTTGGAACCGAGATCTCCATCTGCACATGCGCTGCCCCCCAGCGGCCATTTTCCCGGAGTCTACCGCACAGGATACCAAGGAACTGCGTGGGCTCTGGCATTTCACAAAATGTCGGCAGAGCACCCCGCAGCAGTGCTGGACACAGTGCAGCAGCACCACTAGACACAGCACAGCAACAGCAGCACCAGGCACAGCACAGCAGCAGCACTGGACACAGCGCAGCAGCAGCAGCACAGGACACAGCGCAGCAGCGTGTTGATAAGGTATATCCACATTATAAGACGTACCCCCATTTTCCCCCCAAATTTTGGGGAAAAAAGTGTGTCTTATAATCCATAAAATACGGTATATTTATCCATTAAATACGATACAGCAATGAACACTCCAATGCATCCAATGGTATGGTCATGATATTGTCTCACTCCCTGAAAATGCAGCTTTAACGATCTTGCAACTCAATGGTTGTGTGCAAGTTATATTAAATCCAGAAATATGGGGATTTGGGGTCTCTTAAAAGATTTTCTCTAGTTAGTAATACAGCTAATATGCTATCTGCTGACAAAGGAAGACTAATAAAAGTTTACTTTTCTCATTAAAATGCTTTACTACTCTATAAAACAGAACAGATCAAGGATGAGGGAGGACAGAGAGTATACAGTACACATTGATTCATAAATCATACTTAGAAAGATATTACTACATAAAAGGAAAAGTGGAAAAAAAGTGTTCTTCCTAAGATTCAAGAAAAAATAAAACAATGTCATATGTTCAGCACCAAGTACATAAACAAGTCAAAATGTCACAAACACATAAAGTAATAAACAGGATGCACATACAAAGGCAAATCAAAAACTGAATAAACATCCAATGCAAGTTAATTACACCCATAGCAATCCATTTTTGAGTTGAGTATACACTTTAGACTCAACAAAGTGGTTCTTAGAGGGAAGCTGACATCTGACATATGCTGTCCAAATCCTATAAGCGCACATAGGCAAAGGATTACCAGTCACTATCAATGAGCGAGGTGAAGCTGCCAGAGACCATCATGTACGACTATTGCCCATTGCGACTCAGTCCCTTGTGTCTGTGAAATGTTTTTCTCTGAAATGCCACAGCTTTTCAGATTCAAAGATATAGGTGCTTCTCACAAAATTAGAATATCATCAAAAAGTTAATTTATTTCATTTCTTCAAAACAAAATATGAAGCTCATATAAAATATAGAGTCATTACAAACAGAGTGACCTATTTCAAGTGTTTATTTCTGGTAATGTTGATGATTATGGCTTACAGCCAATGAAAACCCAAAAGTCATTATCTCAATAAATTAGAATACTTTATAACACCAGCTTGAAAAATGATTTTAAAATCCAAAATGTTGTCCTACTGAAATGTATGTTCAGTAAATGCACTCAATACTTGGTCGGGGCTCATTTTGCATTAATTACTGCATCAATGTGGAGTCTGTGGCACTGCTGAGGGGTTATGGAAGTCCTGGTTGCTTTGATAGCAGCCTTCAGCTTGTCTGCATTGTTGGGTCTGGTGTCTCTCATCTTCGTCTTGACAATACCCCAGAGATTCTCTAAGGGGTTAAGGTCAGGCAAGTTTGCTGGTCAATCAAGCACAGTGATATTGGTACTTTTGGCAGTGTGAATAGGTGCCAAGTCCTGCAGGAGAATAAAATTTCCATCTCCAAAAAGCTTGTCGGCAGAGGGAAGCGTGAAGTGCTCTAAAATTTCCTGGTATATGGCAGCACTGACTTTGGACCTGATAAAACACAGTGGACCTACACCAGCAGATGACATGGCTCCCCAAACCATCACTGATTGTGGAAACTTCACCCTAGACCTCAAGCAGCTTGGATTGTATGTCTCTCCAATCTTCCTCCAGACTCTGGAACCTGGATTTCCAAATGAAATTCAAAATTTACTTTCATCTGGAAACAACACCTTGGACCACTGAACTACAGTCCAGTTCTTTTTCTCCTTGGCCCAGGGAAGACGCTTCTGCCATTGTCAATTGGTTATGAGTGGCTTGACACAAGGAATGCGCCACTTTTAGCCCATATGCTGGGTACGTCTGTGTGTGGTGGTTCTTGAAGCAATGACTCCAGCAGGGGAGAGAAGGACCTAGCAGGGGTTGGCTCTCTGGCACCACCACTTGCTCCAGGTTCAGTCAGGGAACTGCACCTAGGGCAAATAGTCGCCGGAAAGGCTTTCCTTATAGGTATGAGCTAGTAAGGCGCTCCCAATGAGGGGGATAGGGGGATATATATCACCAGTCCATGCTGGGGATATATATATAAACCTCCCAGCCGTCACTGCCAGATTTCCTCACTAAAACAATATGGTATTCTGCCACCAGTTCCTCGTTTGAAATAAGCCCCATCCGACAGCAAGCTTATATGGGGTCATCAACCCACCCGGGTAGCGTATCATATAACCAACCGAGCGTGCGGACGTGGGGATTCGTGGATCGAGATAAAAGAGCAGCCCAAGATTAATTTTATATTTAATCACCTAAAAGGCGCACTAGAAATATACAAGCATATATGTACAGAACAATATACAGGTATGCAGTCAGGAGTGTAGTACAAAGGATAGGGTATAGATAGGTTGCAATTACCGTGTTATGTAGCATGTGACCACAGGGAGGCGCTGATGGATCACAAGTCCAAATGTTAGTTACAGGCTTTCTTAGCCCCATCTGATTACGGGTCCCCCGGCCAAAAGAAAACTACAAACTGAGCTCCAAGTGAGGAGCTGACACATATCTCCTTGGCTGTTCCTCCCACACTCTACGCCCATCCCTGGGCTTGTGCAGCCTCTCTCCTCCCATCTCTGAGAGTATGATTTTCAGTCTAGAACCGTGAATGGCCATCAACTTTCCGCCCGAAGCTCTGAATGGAATGGCAGCGGTGCCACTGGATTCTGCTGGATTTTATCTGTGCATAGAGACTAAATATGACTACTGTATGTAATTCCTATCAGCTATGCTTTATAACTCCATAGCACAGAGTGCTACAAATGGCTACCGGGCACGGGCGTATGGGGGAAGGAACGCCGATTCGGATGATGTGCTCAGCTAAGCTCAGAGATATTGCATTCTGTTATTATAGTTCATTTTCCAGATTCAATACCTCATAGACTTGCTGTGATTTGATGCACGACGATGAATATCAGGGCTTGCAGCTGCAGAAGTTTTCACACCTTGGTGTTCTTGGTGTTCTCAGCTTCAAAGGCTTGTTCTTTGTTTTTAATTAAAGATAAACACTGCATGGCTTTTTATGGCCTTCAGGAATGCAAGGGTGGGGGCACATTTCAAGAGTGGAAGGAGTTGTCCTGAACTTAAAATCCAAAATGGATTCTCTATTGTCCCTCACAGTGGCCCATACACATAGACTAATGTCAGCCAAACTAGTAATATCGACAGGTTCAGCTGACAGTCTAATGTGTATAAGGACTCCAAACAACTAATTGCCTCGGAAAAATGTTTATTGAGCATGCCCAACTTTGGTTTGCCAATTGCTATGCTCTCCCAGAGATAAGCTACCTCCAGATATGACTGGCAACAGTTCCTTTGTGGTGCTCTTGTATATGGGAGAGCAGGCCAAATAGATGCCATTTGAAAGATCAGCTAAACCATTGTTCCGTCGACAGCCAACTAATGTGGACCCATTGAAGTGCAGCCAACGCGAAACGGTCGTTGTCCTAAGAAGTTTTCCATCATTCCCCCACCGAAACTGTTTTAGAAGATTCAATAAAGGATTATTTTACCTGGAGGGTGAGTGACACCTTTTTCTCTCTTTCTGGACTTTGCATTCAACTCTTTTTTTATGTGTGCACCTGTACTCCTCAAATTGACCGGTGTTTGCATACAAGCCGATGAGATGTAATTTAGCAGGAACAAATAAGGGATTTTTCTGGTCCTGCGGTTTACAACTAATGTGTGTGGTTGGCTAATGTGTTAAAGTTAAATTAATTTTAGACATGTAAAAACTGAAAAGGTGTTTAATAGAGATGATCGAACCTTCTGATATTTGTCAGTTGAAATTAAGTGGCTGTCTGAGGTTTCCTATTAGTATATGCTGCTTGTTTTAATGTTCTTTAGGTGGCCTCAGTAATTTAGACGTGAGATACGAGAGAAAGAGAGAGATGAGCGCAGTGCTAGTTTAGTACTATGTGTGGTAGTCAGGTTGCTACTTATGGACATGTGAATCCTGTGTCTGTTTGCCTTCATTACATAAACTAGAATACTTTTTTTATAAAATTTAAATCTAGCCATAAGAAGAACGATAACTGAAATCACCACCCAAAGACAATAAGCTCTGGTAACTGATAGGCCCCATCATACCAGCCAAGCTTTTCTCATTTAGGAATGCATTTTGGTACCTAGTTCTTAGAGATGAGTGAACCAGAACATAAAGTTCATGGTTCGAACTTGACAGTTAGTGTATGGTGCTAAACTAAGAACACAGACTTCTCCTGAAAGTCCATTGAAATGTTCGGGATCCCGGGGGAAGTCTGGACAAATGAGAGAGAGAGATTTTTCCATTAAAATTCCATAGTTTTCCAAAAGTCCCCATAGTTTTTAATTGGGTTCGGGTTCTGGTTCAAATCAGGTTACAGTTCTGGATCCCGAACCGAAATCTGGAATAAAGTTTGGGTTGGGTACCAGAACCCTAACATCTGCTCATCCCTACTAGTTATGGAAAGAGTACCATATATTTAGCAAAGACTAAGAACCCTTTAAGTGTATTGGTTTGAAATTCGTAGGCACAGATGACATCCAAATACTTGGATGATTTTTTCTAAATTGGAATTTAATCTTATAAAATAAAGAATTCCCATTATTTATCTTTGAAAACGAGTGCTGGAACTTCCTGTTAGGGTCTGCGGAACGCACCAAATAAATATAAATAGTGGGTGCGTTCGCAGCCCGGGGTCCACCATGCAGGCAGAGCCTGCTGCTAGTAAGATGGCGGTATAGGCGAACTTTGTTACTTTACAGAGTCGCAAACATAGATGCTGTGGCACTATATGGCGGTATAAGCGAACTCTTACACCACAGAGTCGCTGAGATAGAGACGCAGAGATAGAGACTGTGTCCTGTTAACACCACAGGGATGCACAGACAACTGCTGTGCGGATAGCAGTCCGTGGTCATGCAGTCCGCAACGCAAACAAGCAACTCCTCACCGGAGAAGCTGGTATTCTAGGGGATTATTTCAGCCAGGCCCTGAACACGTGCATACAAATCTCCTCACCAGAGGTGCCGGTATTCTAGGGGCTTATTTCAGCCGAGCCCTAACCACATGCGTGCATGATCACACTGGCGCAAAGCACATAATGCAATTGATACTAGCGCACGGCCGAGCAGCCATGCACACCTTTTATAGCAGCAGCTACAGGACCTTCCAGAACACACGCAATTTCAGGACCTTCCTGGCGGACCAATGGGAGCTGCTGCAGTACCTGAGCATGTGACCCCTGATCTCCAATGAGAGATCTTACCCTGGGCATGCTCAAAAGGGGAAACGCAGGACTTAGTCCCAAAGATGTCTGCTCGCTGCTGACCAGTACTGGCTACAATAGCAGAACCTGGAGAGGCAGCAGTAAACCTCTGCACAGTACTAGGCTGTGCAAGACGCTGGGACCGGCGTCTCTGCTGAGGAGGCTCCACTGTGGCCGGAGACGGATGTGGGACCGCAGCGGGAATGGCTCAAGATTCCCCCTGTGCAGAAGCCGGAACTCGACCTCTAACACTTCCTATTCTTCTAACAAAATAACTAAATTGCATTCATAAGACAGCTGGGATCCACTGCCGTGCATCGTCCTCCAGTTCGTCACATGACATGAACTATTTTGGATATTTAATTCTTGGAAGGTAAGCTGAAAATTTTTTACCTTTTTTCTTACATGCTTTTTGAAACATTCATGCCTTTAAATTATGCCTATAGTGTCTCCCTACACTTCTTATGTTTTCTTCCTTTAATAAATACTATGGCCACTAACATGCAACTCTTATTTGGACTCAGGATTGCCTCTGCTTATGTTTCTTGGAATTTAATAAGAGCATACAATATGTAGCTATACATATATATTCTATCTAATGTAGCTTTTGATTATAGACCAATTTGTCACATAAATAGTCCTCATTATAAACATCCTGATAATTTCTGTATACAGCCCTTATGCAGACCGTTAGGCCTAAATGGTTAGACTGCTCTCAAGACCCATATGATCTGAGCCTGAGATCCATTCTTTCCATCAGTCTTCTACTTCATATGT
>VIAB01011383.1:32665-45941 GCA_009801035.1 Oophaga pumilio
AAAAATACGGTAAGTAAAAGAAAAATAGGCAATTTATGCAAAAATAATCCTTTCTATATGACAGAAGCCATGTATTTGAATTATAAAATCTTGTACAAACACATATGTTTCCAGGGAATAACACTGGTAAACATTAAGTAACAAATTAAGAACAGGGTGCCAGGCTCGTACTGTGAAATAAACCCACACACAAATGTTATTTTTCTCTTTGTGTGGTTTTGTTGCTTTGTTTTAAGCCAGGCACAGTTATGAGCTTTCTTCTTTCTTTTCCATAAAACATGGATAATTGCCACCCACCTATGATTTCCTAAAATCATTGGTAAATGTATATAAATAATATCAGACTCCAGCAATCTGGCTTCATGTTTAGACTTCAAACATCAATAAGGGAATAGGAATCTACAGTAATAAAATATTTGCAATGCCATGTATCGATATTCATAAAAAAGTCAGTGTTGACTGTGCAGTCTAGAAGTAGAACACAAAATTAGGAAAAAAAATCAACACTTGCATTTATAATTTATACTCTTACAATAAAGCAAAACTGCAACAGTAAAAAAAAATGTGAAACAAAATATTATGTACAGTATTTTACCTGTCGGCAGATTTTATTATTGTACCCAAAGGGAATGTTTATTCAAAACTTTTATTCTAAATTCAAAATGAAGTAGTGCCTAGAAAATAAAACTTTTCAGCTTTCTTCTGCAAGTGCATATTTTACGTAATGGTTTTCTCCATACTAATGAGGGTGGAGATCTTATATCATAAATTATGTGCATATTGTATATTTTGATCTTGGCAATTCTCATGACATAATTAGAGTACTTGTCACTGTTAGGTATTTGGACAAGTTGATGAGGAATTCATAGAATTGTTTATCAGATTGCTTTCATTTGCATTATTACAGTATGATTGATTGATATTACTTTTTTTACACTTCAAGCAGTGGCATAAGTAGAATCCGACAGGCCTGATGCAAAATTTGGACCTTAGCCCCAACCTATATGTTTTTCAGATGTATTAGCCCTTGTAGTGTTGTAAATCCAATAGAGACATACGTATTGCCTTTACCCCCATAATGTAACAATATCCTCCATTCTGTACTAATGTCACCTATCCTGGGCCCCTTCTTGGTGCAATGTCCTCCATCTTGTGTGTCTTACGGTAATGTCCCCCATTCTGTGCCCATTCCAGCAATAATGTCCACCATTCTGGGGTCCATGCATTAATACTGTCCAACATTCTGTCCCCCTTCCAGTGAGAATGTCCCCTATTCTTTGCCCTCTCCAGTAATTATGTCCAACATCCTGGGCCTCTTACTGGTATGATGTCCCTATCCTGGTCCCTTGCTGTCATAATGTCTTATCCTGGGCCCCTTCCAGTAATAATGTCCCACCATTCCTGGTGCAATCCTGGTCCCAGTAATATGGTCTCCATCCTGAGCATGGGATAAAGTCCCAGCTCCTGGGCACATACTGTAATAATGCTCCCCATACTGCTGCTATTCACTAACACATAAAAAAAATCTTCTCACCTTCCCAAACTCCCACAAGACGTCTTCTATAACTGGCACAGAAGCCAGCAGCTGACTTTGGCGTGCCTCCTATGGGTAACCCATGACATCACTGATATGTGCCACATGTGACTGACAAGCCATCAACTGCTGGCCTCTTAATGGCTAGCGGCATGTATTGTGCTGCAGGGACCTATCTGCAGCCACTAAACATTCCAGTTGAATGTGCATCCTCAGATGCACATCCAGATGAAATAGGCGCTGGCATTTGCAGGCTCCCTCTGCACGTGCCCAGTCATGGCTCCACCCTCTATGACCACGATTGTTACGCCCCTGGTTTCAAGTTATCTCAAAAAGGTCAGAAAAGACCTTCAGAAGACATAATTTAAGCACTTTTTTACAATTCATATGTCTCCTATAATAGCTGCCTCAGTGAGAAGGGAAAACATCCCTGATGATATTAGACTAAAGAAATGACTGGAATTGGAAAATGTCAAGATCTCTGTATGTAAAAAATTGTATTAACAGACTTTGCTGATCCATGTTATTTCCGATTTACAAATTTTTTTTACTTTAAAAAATGGGAGGAAATCCTCTATATGGGGAAATGTGGATGTGTATTCTTACTTCTTTGTACAGAATGTACATTTAGTAGGAAGTAGGGAACAATAGGTAAATTTTTCAGCCTCTGTTCACATTGCCAAGGCCAAACTTATTATTCTGTTGGGGTTTCAGTATTTTAACAGCAAGAATGTAATAGGAAACAAGTGTAAACAGATCCTTACTGACATATACAACTGTAAAGAAAAACACAAAAAAACTTTTCAGCTAGAAGACACAGTAATACATAGAATGTTCTGTGCAGCATGTTCCTGTATTCATGCTTTTCTATTTGTCCCTTATTTTCTGTAAGTCAGACCAGAAAATAGGGAGTGATTAACAAGCACTGAGTTTAAGATATGAAATCTATGGTACTTTTTAAAGTTTATTGTTTTAAGATCACCTTTGACCTATCTGCTCTCTTGGCAGTTTTTATGAGTACCCACCTTTGATGTTTTGATAGGTCTTTTTGTAGTTCTAGCTGACAGGTTGGTTCCATCCCAAATCATACTGTAACTTGGCACTTAAGAAACATTAAAAAGATCGACTGACTGCAAACTTTAAAGCAACACCTGCAAAGAATTCCTCATGCAACCCATGAACCATTTAGGATACTAAACTTCAAGAAACGCAACAGGGATAATCTGGCTGTAGAGTTGGAATTTAAGAAACATAGTCTTCTGTGAGAATTTGGCTGTCGCACATTATTTAGCAGTTAATGTATCCACCTAAAAATAGTTCTGTCTTTCTAAATATCTACAAATATCTACTTTATTGCCCTATAAAGAACTTTATGTGGTTTTGTCTTCTTTTTTTAAAATATACTAATTGTATACTAGCATGAATTAGGATACAATTTGAAGAGACTATATCAGAAGGGTTTGTGTAGTCTGACTACATAAGGTTTAAGTAGATATGAGAGAAAAAATTAGAGTAGAATTGAATTCTACTTGAATTTCACAAAAATCTGCACTCGACAAAATGCAGATTTTTTGTAATTCACTTATGTGCGGATTAGAAAAGATGACGTCAGCTCTCCATCATTACTCTGAATCATAAAAGGCCATCAAAATGTTTTAAAAAAAACTTATACTCACTACTCCGACACCATCTGTGTCACCTTTTTGGTCACTACATCTTCAGATCACCGCCATTCGAACTAACATGCCCAGGTATTTCAATCTGGGCTGGCACTTCTAACTTTGATGAGGTCCCGGGAGGGTTCGGTGCAAGTATGAAATGTGAAAGCATCATGACATCACAGGACGCACTGAGAACTTCTGTTTAACGTGACCTTGCCATGCATGCTTAGAATCGTCCCAGGTTTCATCAAAGCTGGAAGTCCCAGCTGAGCATTAGAGACCCAGGAATTTCAGTGCGATTGGCAGTAATCTGAAGATTCAGCGAGGCCTGGACAGGTAAGAACTGGAAGGACAAGAGACGTGAGCAATGACGCGAGTATAAGATTTTTTATTATTTTTTACATAATACATTTATTGTGATCTGGAAGCTGGAGAGCCATTAAATTCTCAGAGAACACCTTCTACACAAATCAAATTTTCTTGGAAAAACTATGTAAGCAAAATTAAATTTTTGATCTGCTCATCTCTGGGTGTGAGTGCAGTTTACAAATTATGGAGACATACAGGTCTTCGTACAAGCTGTAGACATAAAACTGAATGAGACTTTAAAATAAAAAATACATTAAAAAATCAATTATATTGTTTATATTGTAAAATCTATTAAATAAACCTGTTATAATTGAAAAATCATGATTCTGCATTTCTCTAAGAACTCTGAGTTCTAATTTTATATGACATTAGGAATTTCTAAATCAACACCTTGTGCAACTCAAGGCAATTTATCTCAGATGTTTGTATATTTTGTACATTAGATCACACTGGAAATAGTCAATTTTGATATCTGCCACCTCAGCTATAGAGGAATATATCTGTGGGTCACCATGTCCCATTTATCTGTAACCTTCTTTCATCTACCACTGTCCACATAGTTAAACACATTTACAGACTCCTGTGGTTAAAGTTATTGGCTCATTATTATTATATTTGAGGTGTAACTGACCCAAATCTACCAGTACAAAGAAAAAAGTAACACAAATAAATTATCGGCGGGAGAAAATAGTATGAAATGCACATGAATGAATTTGTTATCTCATATTACAAAGACAGCAAAATCATGACTTTTAACGACTGCACGAGCAAACTGCCTTGTATTTTTGTCAGCAATTTTCTTAAAAGTACATATGCGAGACATCAAGTAAGATGGGTAATTAGCATATTTTGAAAACTAAATGAGGCTTGGAATAACTCAGAGACCACTTTAAGGTTTGGCAGTTTTTTTTAACTGATTCATTCTTAATGTTTTCTCATGAGATTTATCAGTACAAAGGTGCAGAGTATAAAAAAATAATGTATGCATGTATTAAAGGTTTTTTTTTGCCTTTACTGCAAAATAACTCATATTCTTATGCAAACTTATTTAAAAGTTCAGCATAATGAGAACATTTGAATAAATTCAGTGATGTTCCAAGGCAGTAAATGTTAGCTGCTCACAGTGGAGGCGACCATTTTGAGAAAATATGTCAAAGACTTGGAAGTTAAAAAAAAACTATTCACACTGGGTTAGAGGAAATTTAGAGAACATAATAAAAGCAATTGTCCTATGAATACAACCTGTTTTGCAATAAAAGCTGACCTTCTAAGCTTGGTAAAGTAAATTAAGGAATTAAAACTTTATTTGCAGATTGATTGCAAAATACAGTATAAAAACCTCCATAAATATTAAACTAAAATCAAAAGGATTTATTGCGCCAGCAGGGTCAGATGACAGTCTAATGTGCATCAGTCAATTCTGACTCTCTCCAACATATGATGCCGTAATAGAGAATCCAAGTCAGATTCCCAATCACAGACTTCCAACAGCCGATCCTTTTTCCCTTGGGCAGTAAGCACCTACCAGGATTGTCTGGCAGAAGCTCTCTCCTAGAGAACACAGGAACCCTCGGCTGAGGCAAGCATTCCTATGTATGAGGAACTCAATAGAGATAACTGTCAGCCAAATGATCATTCGGTCAACATCGATCTAACGTGTATGAGAGCTTTAAGGGATTCCCAAGTCTTCACTCTTGATCCCCTTTCAGGACTTTCCACTGCAAATGGTTCCTTAGACTACATAGCTTTTGTGTGGTAACAACTGTAGTTGAGGTCATAGACAGAGCATTTGAAGAATTCAGTGTGATGAGGTGAAAAGAGAAGTATGAGCCAATGGTCAAGTCAGTAGGACTAGTTCTGTTCCCATATGAGGTGAATGGAGGTATAGTTGATTGGGGCTGGAAGAGTTTTCCTACCTTCCGCTTCCTCATGCAGAGCAGACAGGACCAATGCTGTTCAGCGTCCGGAGAAATGATGCACACCAGGGATTGTGAAGTCCAGACTTATTTATTTGGAAATCTGGACATACAGTTTATGATTGGTATACAGTAACTTCTCCAGAAATGCAGGTGAAACGAGGTACAGCAAGACATAGCACCAAGCGTGGCTGCAAGTGTGACCAGCAGGAGTGAGTGGGGTGGTGGTCGAAAACTGATGCCTTTCACAGCTCGGTGCAAAGTGTGTCTCTCCCATAAAGTACTAACAAGCAAATGGCTACTAACAGGAAGAAGAAGCAGTGACCTCAGCACAGGAAGTGAATGGCATGTACCAGAATTAATTAGTTACAGGCTGCCACACAGAAAGGCCACCAGATGACAGCAGAGAGCATGCAAGAATACATTATACACAGCATGGAAATAATACAATACATAACCCAGACAAATGGAACAGCATAGCTTCTGTGTGGTAACAACTGTAATTGAGGTCATAGACAGAGCATTTGAAGAATGCAGTGTGAAGAGGTGAAAAGAGAAGTATGAGCCAATGGTCAAGTCAGTAGGACTAATTGAATAAGATTGATAGGAAAATGCAGGCAACAATACAGTAATTAGGTATTAAATCAGAAATCATAATACCTGATGACCCCATAACCAAACAGACTAGATAATTGACAAACAAAACTCCTCTTAAATTAGGTACAACAAAAGAGAATGTTGAATGTCATATTGAGGATCAAAGGTTTGCCTGCACTGGTCAAGCTATATAGATGTAGTATGTGGGTACAGCGAATATAAGTAGAATGTTAGAATGTTGAATTGGCATTACTCTGACCTGCCAGGTAATGAGTGCTGTAAAAATTAATAACAGAGAAAATTATGCAATAAGTGAATTATCCCCTACAAACCTAGAGGTTTTGTGATTAAACAAAAGCCTTAAAATATTAAAAAACTCTCTAGTCATTTAAAAGGGTTATTCAGGAGTTTGCTTATAGTTCCCTATGTGGCTAAGAACAAACAGGAAGGTATTCACGAACTGCTTCTGCTGGTGGTTATGCCTTCGAGTGACATCACATAAACAGAGCAGCTTCTTCTCTTCTGCTGTGCTCTGTTGACAGGGTGCCACTGCTGATCACATGATGATTGACAGCTGGCTCCCTGCTGTCAATTTGCATGGAGCCAGCTGTGAATCAGCATGTTATCAACAGTATAGCCCTGTCAACAGAGCAGACCTAAAGAGGTAGAGCTCTTCTGTTGATGTGAGGTTCAATGAAGCAGCAGAATTGTGCTGACATGAGCCGCCTATAACCTATCATGACTCTGGACAGGATGGTGCCACCTCCATCCTGGTTAGGTCAGGGTTAATTTTAGTCAGCCTCTCTTCGGTTCTGGGGCGGCTATTTAATGTTGGCAGTTCCTGGATGGTTTGTCGGTGATACTCCTGTGTACTCAGTTTGTGGTTGCTGACCCAGGTGACTCGTCCCTTATCGTGTGCCTCTGTGCTTGTGTGTTTTATTGTGTATGACTCGGTTCTGACTCCTGACTTTTGGCTCTATATTCTGCTTTGTACTGTTTTGTCCCTCCTGGTTATCGGACTCCTTGGCTTGTCTCCGTTTACTCTGTCTTGTCCCTTGGTGCTGCGCTCTTGTCTGGCTTTTTGACCTTCGGCTTGTCTTGACAACATTTCTGCTTTTGCCCTACAGGCTGTGTATTCAGTGTCTTACTCTGCATTCACATGCGGTGGTTCCGCCCCCTCCTGGTCACGTGACTGCTCTATGCCATGTCCTGTTCACTACATTAGTTTAAGGTCCTTGAGCTCGGAGTGCCTTGTTTCTGCACTCCTACGTTTATTCACGTGCCCCCTGATAGTGCCCCCTGGGCAGCACCAGTGACACTTTAGGTGTCACAACATTATCACCCACCCATATAATTTTTCAGTTTTTTTTTTTCTGTTTTTCGTATTTGTCATGGATCCACTGCATGCTCTGACAGATCAGGTATCTAACTTGACTAAGATGGTGCAGAATCTATCTGTGGAGTAATGGGCATTGGTTGCCTCTCACCAATAGGTACAGAGAGAGCTGGCAGATATGGTTATGGCTGTTCGGGCTGCCTCTTCCTTATCTGACAAAGGGGAGGCTTCTGTGTCTGATGTTTCTTTATCCGTTTCTGAACCCTCTATCAAACTTCCGGATACCTTTTCTGGGGATCAGAAAAAATTCCCGGTATTTAAGAAGAGCCGTAAACTACTTTTTTCTCTGCGCCCTCAGTCCTCGGGTGATGAGAGTCAGAGGGTGGGGATAATTATTTCCCTGTTACATGAGGGGCCGCAATCCTGGGCTTTCTCTCTATCCCCTTCCTCCCCCGAGCGAATGTCTGTGGATCGGTTCTTCGAGGTCTTGGGTCTTATATACGATGAACCTGATCGTGTGAGACTTTCAGAGGACACGGTTATGAGTCTTACCCAGGGAAAGCGCTCAGCTGAGTGGTACTGTTCCGAGTTCAGGCGATGGGCTGCCAAGGTTTCCTGGAATGACTCGTCACTTAGGGGGCTATTCCGACTGGGTCTCTCCAAACATTTAAAGGATGCCTTTGCCCTGCACCCGCCACACAACTCTCTGGAGGAGGCCATGACCCAGGCAATCTGTATGGACTGCAGGCTGAGAGAGAGGCGTGTTGTGCAATGAGATGCTCCTCTGTTCTCAGTGAAGTCGGAGCCTTCGTAGTCTGTTGAGGAGCCCATGGATGCGGGGGCTCTCTCCATGAAGGAAAAGGAGAGGAGACGCCGCAGAGAGAAAAACTCTGCTTCTATTGCGGAGAACCAGGACATTGGATTAAGGACTTTCCCTCCTGTCCCCCCAATTCCAAGGTCTCGAGGGAACGACTAGGTCTGGGTAACTGCCGAGGAGGTTACCCAGACCCACAGGTACCTTTTTCCTCAGCCTTTAAACTACTGTTAAATGTGGAAGTTGGTGTGAACAATTTTTTTTCCCCTCTTCTGCTTTTGTGGATTGCAGCTGTTCAGTGAACTTGATTGACTCGAGGTTGGTGGCCCACTGTGAGATAGGGACAGTCAGGCTGGACAAACCCATGAAAGTGATAGCTATTGACTCTACCCCTTTCACTAAGGACGGGATCCGCGCTGTTACTAAAGAGTTCATCCTTAAGGTGGGGTCTGTTCTTCTAGAGCGTATAGCCTGTTTCGTTCTTGACAACCTCCCTGCTGGTCTTGTTTTGGGGTTTCCTTGGCTGCAATGTCATAATCCAGTCGTTGATTGGGAGGCCCGGGAGATTGTCAAATGGGGATCCAACTGTGAAAACAAATGTCTGAGTTCTGTGTCTGTGTCGTCCGTTGGTCGGGAGGGTATTTTGGAGTACCTGAAGGACTTCGAGGACGTGTTCTCCGAAAGTCAGGCTGAGGGGTTACCACCGTACCGCCCTTTTGATTGTACCATTAACCTGATTCCTGGGGCTAAATTGCCAAAAGCCCGATTGTTTAACCTTTCTTGTCCCGAGCGGGTCACCATGAAGGAGTACATATCTGAGAGTCTCCGCAAAGGGCATATTCGCCCTTCCGTGTCTCCTGTTGCTGCAGGGTTTTTTGCTAAAAAAAAATACGGTGGTCTCCGCCCATGCCTTGACTTTTGGGAACTAAATAAGATTACTGTAAGAAACATATCCCCTCCCACTCATTCCCGATCTTTGTAACCAATTGTCCAGCGTAAAATGGTTTTCAAAACTTGACTTGTGGGTGGCCTATAACCTCATCTGGGTGCTGGAGTGGGATGAGTGGAAGACTGCATTTCTCACCTCAGAAGGGCTGTTTAAAAATTTAGTTATGACATTTGGTCTGCCCAATACCCTTGCAGTGTTTCAAAACTTCATCAATCATGTGTTCTCTGATTTTATTGGATGGTTTGTGGTGATATACTTGGATGACATTCTAGTTTATTCACTTGACAAACAGTCTCACATTGGTCACCTTCGGGCAGTTCTTCAGAGACTCAGGGAGAACCAATTGTTCGCTAAGCTAGAGAAATGCTCGTTTTTCGCTCAGGAACTGCCTTTCTTGGGGTTCATTATCTCTAGAGAGGGGTTTCTTATGCATCCCAAAAAAGTGCAGGCCATTGTAGATTGGGTTCAACCACGGGACCTCAAGGGCCTTCAGCGCTTTTTGGGATTCGCCAATTACTACGGGTGGTTTATTAAAGGGTTCTCTCAGGTGGTCAAGCCCCTCACTGACTTGACACAGAAGGGGGCTGACGTTAAGAACAGGTCTACCTCAGCGGTAGCAGCATTTCTCACTGTCAAAAAATGTTTTACGACTGCCCCAATGCTGGTTCAGCCTGATCCATCTGAACCTTTTGTGGTGGAGGTTGACGTCTCAGAGGTGGGGGTGGGGGCGGTGTTGTCCCAGGGGCCCACCACTTTGACCAATTTGAAACCATGCTCCTTTTTTTCTAGGAAGTTCTCCCCAGCGTAGAGAAATTATGACATGGGGAATCGGGAACTTCTTGCAATTAAACTGGCCTTTGAAGAATGGAGGCACTTTTTGGAGGGGGCGGTTCATCCCATTACTGTAATTACAGACCACAAGAATCTGACGTATATTGAGTCCGCTAAAAGGTTGACCCCCAGGCAAGCCAGATGGTCACTTTTTTTCCCGGTTCCAGTTCTCAATCACTTTTCGTCCGGGATCCAAAAATGTGAAGGCCGACGCCTTGTCTCAAAGTATGGACCCAGTTTCTCCCCCCGAGCCTCCATCCTCCATTCTTCAACCCGGGCTGGTCATGGCTGATGTGTCTGCAGGTTTGGAACTGGAGATTCGGGAAGCCCAGTCCCAGGCCCCCCCGTCTAAACCAATGGGAAAATTGTTTGTTCCGGTTCAACTAAAAATCCTCCAGGAGTTCCATGATTCGACCTTGAGTGGACATCCGGGGATTTCAGCCACTCGTGGGGCCATCGCGATGGGTTTTTGGTGGGCCTCGCTTACGTCTGATGTGAGGAAGTTTGAGTCTGAATGTGAAGTGTGTGCCCATGCTAAGAGCTCTCATGGTTGGCCGGCCGGGGAATTGGTGCCTTTGCCAGTTCCTGATAGACCATGAACACATTTGTCCATGGACTTTATCAGCAATCTTCCTCCCTCCAAGGGTAATACTGTCATCTGGGTGGTGGTGGACAGGTTTACGTAACAAGCACACTTTGTACCTTTAGTGGCTCTACCCTCTGCCGAGACCTTGTCTAGGTTGTTCATTCAACATGTGGCTCGCTTGCATGGTGTGCCCTTGAATGTAGTATCTGACCGTGGTGTGCAGTTTGTGTCCAGGTTCTGGAGGGCGTTTTGTAGAAGGTTGGTATTGACTTGTCTTTTTCGTCTGCTTACCATCCAGAGACCAATGGTCAGACCAAATGGACCAATGAGTCGCTAGAACAAATTTTGCCTTGCCTTTAGCAGAATTCGCATTTAATAACTGTATTAACCACTCTACAGGTACCTCCCCTTTCTTCTGTAATTATGGGTTTAATCCACACTTTGGGGAGTTTTCTCGCCTGGAATCTGGTTGCCCGGGGACTGATATTGCAGTGAAACAGTTGAGAAATTTATGGCAGGAGGTCCAAAAGAATATTGGGGTGGCTCAGAAGAAGTTTAAGCTTTTTACGGACAGGAAACGGACTGTGGGACCTACCCTTCAGGTTGGGGATAAAGTGTGGCTATCTACCAGGAACATTAAGCTCAAGGTTTCTTTGGCAAAATTGGGACCTAAGTTTATTGGGCCTTATGAGATCACAGAGGTGATTAACCCAGTAGCATTTAGTTTGCGTCTTCCAGCGTCTTTTAAGATCCCCAGTGTCTTCCATAGGGCCCTGCTGAAACCATTGGGGGCTGTGGAAGAAGCGTCATTGCGTCCCTCGCCGCCTGTGCTGGTAGATAATCAGGAGGAGTTTGAGGTGGAGAGCATCATGGATTCCTGGGTGGTCCGCTGTTCCCGCCAGTATCTTGTGCACTGGAAGTGGTATGGTTGTGAGGACCGATCCTGGGTTCCTGCCCGATCTGTTCATGCTGATCGCCAGGTGCGCTCTTTTCATGCCCGGATTCCTGGGAAACCTGGGGTCCGGTGGCCCCCGTTGAGAGGTGGGTACTGTCATGACTCTGGACAGTATTGTGCAGCCTCCATCCTGGTCAGGTCAGGGTTAATTTTAGTTAGCCTCTCTTCGTTTCTGGGGTGGCTATTTAATGTTGGCAGTTCCTGGATGGTTTGTCGGTGATACTCCTGTGTACTCAGTTTGTGGTTGCTGACCCAGGTGACTCGTCCCTTATTGTATGCCTCTGTGCTTGTGTGTTTTATTGTGTATGACTCGGTTCTGACTCCTGACTTTTGCCCCTGTATTCTGCTTTGTACTGCTTTGTCCCTCCTGGTTATCTGACCCCTTGGCTTGTCTCAGTTTACTCTCTGTCTTTTCCCTTGGTACTGCCCTCTTGTCTGGCTTTTTGACCTTTGGCTTGTCTTGACTATGTTTCTGTTTTTGCCCTACAGGCTGTGTATTTAGTGTCTTACTCTGCATTCACATGCTGTGGCTCCGCCCCTCCTGGTCACGTGACTGTTCTATGCCAGGTCCTGTTCACTGCATTAGTTTAAGGTCCTTGAGCTCGGAGTGCCTTGTTTCTGCACTCCTACGTTTATTCACGTGCCCCCTGATAGTGCCCCCTGGGCAGCACCAGTGACACTTTAGGTGTCACGACATAACAACTCCGAATTAGCAGACTTTAATGCATCCAGAACAGGCACGTAGATAAGCCAGGGGTGAACATACCATTGGTGCAATCCGTGCAGCTCCACAGGGGCCCAAGAGGTAAGGGGTCCCACTTCCACCTCCAAAGCAGGTGGAATTGTGTATTATGTTGAGCTATTGGACTGCAAAGGGTCAATATATTGTACTTGCACAGGGGCCCTCTTCTGTCTGTATTCTCTCCTGAGTTAAGCAACTATTTGCCTAAAATTTTTTAACCCCATAGGGAAAAAGAATAGTCCCAAATAACCACTACAATAGAAATATATTCATTAAACTCCAAACAAGCTCATTTGTGCATAGATGGTTAAGCAACATTTTAAATAGTTTCAGGTGCCCTTTAAAGTTCTGTAAAGAAAAGAAGCACAAAATCAGACCATTACAGTACAAAAGAATCTTGGCAAACATTTGCAGAACAATACAGTAAAATAGAATAATGGCACAAGGCCCATATAATCTTGGCATTCAGCCCATTAACAGTACAAAAGACTCTTGCTAGAGAAATAATTATCAGTTCAACACAATAACCACAAAAACTGTGTCTAACAGAGGTGAGTTAATTAATATCTATCTACCTATCTACCTTTCTATTTTACCGTAAAGTAAAAAATTTTTAGGGTTAAAACATTAAAATTGAAATAAAAAGTCAATGCAATCTTGCAACTGCAAAATATCACAGTGCAGATAAAAGGTAGATATGTAAAGCAAATACATACTAGAAAGGTAGATAGATAGCGATAGAGTCACGGAGTGTCTATCAGCCATATCCTCCTTCTTCTCCTTCCGCTTCCTCAAACTCAATGTGGACAAATCTGAACTCATCATCTTTCCACCATCTCACAGAGCTTCCTTACCTGACCTATATATCACAATTAATGACATCACGCTTTCCAGAAGTCCTCTGCCTCCGAGTAACCCTTGACTCTGCCCTGTCTTCAGCTCAAAAATATTTCCAGAATCCATCCTTTCCTCTACCCTCAATCTAC
>VIAB01011384.1:15740-26629 GCA_009801035.1 Oophaga pumilio
ATATTTGGTGCGTTCCGCAGACCCTAACACAAAGTTCCCATTATTATGTTTTTTTTTACTCCCATAAAGTTTGCCCATTAAGTGAATGCAAGGGCTACTCCAAATTTGGACACACCCCAATAACACAAATAACAGACATCCTGGATGTCCACATGAAACCAAAGTTCCCATTATTATGATTTTTTATTACTCCCATAAAGTTTGCCCTTGAAGTGAATGCAAGGTCTGCTCCTTATTTGGACGCACCCCAATAACCCATTGAACAGACATCTTGGATGGCTGCATGAAACGAAAGTTCCCATTATTACAAATTTTGTACTCCCATACTGTTTGCCCATGAAGTGAATGCAAGGCCTGTCCTGCCGCAAAGTTACCCCAATAACCCTTTGAACCAACGTACTGGATGGCCACCTGAAAGCATTGTTCCTAGCACTCCCATACTGTTTGGCTATGCAGTGAATTGTTTAGCCTGAAGAACCTGCATTGGAGAATATCAGTGTTGAGGATGAAGTCCCGGCAGTGGAACATTGCAGTGTTGAGGCTGAAGAACCAGCAGTGGGGAATTTCAGTGTTGAGGCTGAAGAACCAGCAGTGGAGAGTTTCAGTGTTGAGGCTGAAGAACTGGAAGTGGAGAATTGCATTGCTGAAGCTGGCCAACCAACAAAGTTCACAATATTAGGAAGTGGGTCTCCCATGCCGTTTGTCTATGCAGTGAATGCAAGGCCTGCCACAAATTTGGACGCACCCCAATAGACCTTGGAAGAGACGTGGAGGAGGGCCTCCTAAAAATCTGTTTCCATTACAAAGGAGCTGGTCTCCTATAGTAATGCCCACACAGTAAGTGTATGGGCTGACAAACAGCGTGGTTTCAGTTATGCAGCCTCGAAACTCGTGCAGTTATGCCTTATCTGTGCACAGCACAACCCAGATAAAACAGTAAAAGTACCCAAGAAAGCAACACCCAGCCTCTCTACCCATTTCACAGAATGCAAATTGACTACATACAGCTACCCAAGATGGGAGTGTATGAAAATGTCCTAGTATGTGTAGATCTCTTTTCTGGTTGGCCGGAAGTCTATCCGGTAAAATGCGCAAATGCCAAAATAACTGCAGACAAACTGATTAAAGAACTGATCTGCAGATGTGGTGTCCCAGAAACCATAGAAAGTGATAGGGGTACACACTTCACTGGAGGAATAATGAAGGAAATCATGCAGGCACTAGGAATACAGCAATAATTTCATACACTATATAGACCACAAAGTAGTGGGAAAGTAGAAAGACTAAACAGGACACTTAAACTAACAATTCAAAAGGCCATGGCAGACACATGATAGAACTGAGTAGAGTGCTTGTCTCTTGCACTCTTTTCAGTCAGACACACTCCAAATAGAAAGACAGGCTTGTGTCCTTTTGAAGTAATGTTTGGTAGTGCACCAAAAAATGGTCTGTACTTCCCACAGGTGTTACAAATGCAACACGGTTCTATGACAGCCTATGTCGAGGTCTTGCAGAAAAGACTTAATGTGGTGCATAAACATGTGTTCTCATCCATTCCAGATCCTAATGCCATTGCAGACGAGCATCAGCTGAATCCAGGTGATTGGGTGGTCATACGCAGACACGTGAGAAGAAGCCTAGATTCACGGTTTGACGGCCCGTTCCAAGTCCAGCTGACCACATCCACCTCAGTGAAAGTTGAGAGAAAGCCCACCTGGATCCACGCCAGTCACTGCAAAAAGATCACTTCACCAGCAGAATGACTGATCTCCTAATCACCTTACTGGCAGTAGCAGGATTATTGCACCCTATAGAGACACTGGATAAACTTTTAAATGTTGACTGGGACAACAAACTTATTCGACATCATGCTCTTCTTATATTAGAGTAATATTATATTTTTACTATAGTATTTCAGTACCAAATGAAAAATAATGGGAACTTTGGTTTCATGTGTCCATCCAGGACGTCTGTTACAAGTGTTATTGTGGTGCGTGTTACTTTGGTGCAGGGCAGGCCTTGCATTCAATGCATAGGCAAACCGTATAGCAGTACCAAATGGAAAAAATGGGAACTTTGGTTTCATGTGTCCATCCAGGACGTTGGTTCCAAGTATTATTGTGGCGTGTGTTACTTTGGTGCAAGGCAGGCTTGCATTCAATGCATAGGCAAACAGTATGGCAGTACCAAATGGAAAAAAATGGGAACTTTGGTTTCAAGTAGCCATCCAGGACGTGGGTTCAAAGGCATATTGTGGTGCGTGTTACTTTGGTGCAGGCCAGACTTTGCATTCAATGCATAAGCAAACAGTATGGCAGTAACAAATGCAAAAAATGTGAACTTGGTTTTCATGTGGCCATTCAGTACGTGTGTTCAAAGGCTTATTGGGGTGCATGTTACTTTTCTGCTGGACAGGCTTTGCATTAAATGCCTAGGCAAACAGTAAGGCAGTACTAAATGAAAACAATGGGAACTTTGGTTTCATGTGGCCATCCAGGACGTCTGTTCCAAGTGTTATTGTGGTGCGTGTTACTTTGGTGCAGGGCAGGCCTTGCATTCAATGCATGGGCTACCACTATGGAAGACCCATTTTCTTATAATAGGAAGACTTTTTTATGAGGCCCTCCTGTACATCTCGTCAAAGGGGTATGGGGGTGCGTCCAAATTTTTGGCAGCCCAGCCACTCACTGCATATGCAATAACAGTATAGGAGACCCTCTGTTTAATAATGGGAACAACAAAGCATAGCCAGCTGATGGCCTTCCTTCATAAATAAAACAGGATGTGTCTGATGATGTGTCACACAACACATGGTCAGCTAAGGTTGCTAAATGTTAAAATGACATTTCAGAGTGAATGCATTTGTATTGGTTGAAAGCAATGCTAAAGTTGAAAACGCATCAAAAACGCTACGTGTGAACATAGCCCAAGTGGTGGAGGTACTTTTTTGGGGGGTTATTTATTTTGCCTTACATACAAATCATTACGATGTAAAGGATGTTCCTTAACATATTTCCCTGGAAAATCCATTTTGGTTTCATTTTTGTATGTTTTTTGGTGCAGCTGTAAAAGTGGCGTAACACTCTGGCAACATTGTTCACAGCTGTGACCTGGGAGTCAGAAATGCTTCCAGAGCCATTCCCCATGATGTTCCCATGTCATTTCAGCACTGTTTCCATCATTATCAGACGTTTTTAGACTTTAAAAGGACCCCCAGGGGATCGAGGCAAAAATCCTCGGTTTTCCCACACACTTACATTGGGCTCGTTGCTCGGGTTGAGTACCCGAATATGCCAATTTGCTCGACCCGCACAATGAGCACCCGAGCATTTTAGTGCTCGCTCATCACTAGTCCTAGACTCATTGGTCCGTATGAAAATCTGGAGGTGGTCAATCCAGTTGCCTTCCGATTAAAACTACCTCTATCTTTCCGTATTCCTAATGTGTTCCACAAGTCATTAAAATTTATTCCCCCTACGCTGTCCTCCTCAACCCCGCCTACTCCAGTGTTCATTGACGGAAACTTGGAGCATAAGGTACAAAGGATCATTGATTCCCAAATGGTAAAAAATTCCCCTCAATATCTGGTACATTGTAAGGGATATGAGCCTAAGAAACGGTCCTGGGTCCCAGCTCATTCTGTAAGGTCTGATCGGTTGGTTCAGGTCTTTCATCGGAGGTTTCCTGGGAAACCTGGGGATCCGGAAGCTCCCCTTGAAGAGGGGTACTGTCACGATCTCCACACTATTCTTACTATTGTTTGGAGGCTGTCAGTTTGTTTTGGTGGTGCTGGGTCCGTGCTGCAATCAGCTGTGTTCACTTTTCTTAATTAGTCCTCTACTTAAGCATACTAGCTTCTCTATCCAGTGTCAATCATACACTTGCTGCTGTCTGTGTAAGACTGATTTCTCTGTGCTCTGTGCCTGACCCAGCCTGACTTGATTCACTCTCTGGACTTAGACCCTTTGCTTGTGACCTGACTTCTCTTATGCCTGCTCCCAGTAAACTGAGTTGTCTTTCTGGTTTTTCTGACCCCGGCTTGTATATTGGATTATGTCTCTGACTACCCTTTGTTGTACCAAGCCATCTGCTGGACCTGACCTCGGATCATTTTTTACTTCTCTTTACTTATTCGGTGAGTAGAAATATTATATTTCTATCTGTAATTGTAATCTCGCTCTCCACTTCTGGGACTAATTATTTTATAGTGACTCGCGTCACATGCTGAAGTAAAAAACTCACCAAATACTCAAAGTCTGCAAGTAGATTTGGTGGGTAAAATGTCAACTACCATCTATCAGAAGCATTGGTCATCCGGTTGATTTTACAAACTTTATGTGTGTAATAGTTTTAAATCAGGTGGGATACCTCCTTCCAGTCTAAACAGAGAACAGGTGAAGACCAAAATAAATGTGATTTGGTGCCTTTGTTTACAAAATTTCTCCAACATTCTAAGTGGAATTGTAGTGTGTAAGGGATGCGGGGGGCTAATTTAATGCCCTGGACTCCTTGCATATGTTCCTGGTAAAAACAGGTATATCCCACATGCCTTGTAATGCTGATGTATTGTATATTGCTTTATACTTATGTTTATGTGTTGTTCAGAGATACTGAAAATGTTGGGAGAGTATAGCAGAACAGAATAGGGAATTAGTGGGACCAATAGGATTAGGCTTGTTAGTAGGGGCTAAGGAAGAGTAGTTTGGGAGCTTCCTGGAGTAAGTTAGTAAAAGCCAAGATATTGGACACTAAAGTCCTGTCTGGGGAACTTTTAAGCCAAGGAGCCCAGCAGTCCAGGGCCTAAGAGCTGACAGTCACACAGTGGTGGAGGAATATCAGGGCAGCATAAGAATGGTAGTAGCTAACTTCATGGGAACAACCCTTAATGACCGAGGCTATGGCCTGGAAAGGATGGGAAGCGTCATCCTTCAACTTCGCCTTCAGAGAGGGAAGCGGGTGGGGAACTCCTGAAGCGGGTTAGTCTGACCAGTCAGGAAGCTGCGGTACCAGCTGACATGGTACGAAAATGGGATGTTCATGGAGGAATGAGGGACAGTACAGGGAATGGAATGATTATTTTCTGTGAGGAATCTTGTGCTGTTTCTGTGACTAAACTGTAAAAGCTGAGTAAAATTGTCCTACTGAAAATGAACTTGGACTCTGACTATCACTGCGTGACGTTGAAAGAAAAGTACCCCTGGCCATGTGGAATGGACCCCGACCTACAAGTGAGTGAACTGCAATGTGTTAATGTGACGGGGAGCCAGGGTGTGCCAAAACTGCCATCTTTAGCCACGACTACCGCCCTGGCCCCCGTTGCTTTATACGATGTATAACTTAGCAAGGGCACCTCTCTTGTAAAGGAACTTACTGATTACTTACAATTTTTTTAAAAAATTGACAGAGACGAGTTGATGTTCAGATGACACATGATATATAAATAGAGAAATGCTTGAGTTTTCTTTTTAATAAAAACCCCTTTGTCTACATGTACTTGACATTTTCCTGTCCATGATTGCTGATTTTTCTCATTCTTTATAATGATCAACCTTTGACAAGAATTAAGAATGAAATGGGAACAATTTTGTGCCCATCTTAGAGATAAAAATGAATGACACAGGAAGCTTTGTGAACTGTTGTTCTTTGTGCTTTGTGATGTAGTCTATAATTTCCATCCATGAAAGAAAAGCATGTTAAGGGTTCACAGAGAATGACTCCAAGAGGAAATGCCTAAAATGTTTAGTGCTCTCAAGAAGGGTAATGTATCTGCATCATTCTTCCAGGATACAATCCGCAGAGTACAACAAACAACATATAAATAGTAACATATGACAAATCTATTGTGAAATTTATTCTGAATGCTTACATATGTGAAATAGTTTTTGCGAGAGTCCAAAATGTTGTTAAAAGAGATTAAGTAAAATTCACAAAGTTGATATTTAAAACACTTCACAAGTATAACTGGGATTTAGTTTATTACTAGTGATGAGCGAGTATGCTTGATGCTTGGGTTTTCCCAAGCATGCTCTGGTGTTCTCCAAGTATTTGGGTGTGCTCAGAGATTTAGTTTTTGTCATTGCAGCTGCATGATTTGCAGCTAGACAGCCTGAATACAAGTGGGAATTTCCTAACAAACAGGCAATCTCCACATGTATTCAGGCTGTCTAGCAGCCGCAAATCATGCAGCTGCAGCAACAAAAACTAAATTTCCGAGCATGTCCAAATACTCGGAGAACACCCAAGCATCCTCATGAATACCCGAGCAATGAGCATACTCGCTCATCACTATTTTTTACCAAATAAATTGTCACAGAAAATAAAATCCCTTTTTCATTTGACACTGAGATATTCACCACCTGTCACCCATTTCTGCCACCACTACGATTGCTGGACTTCAGAAAATGATCCCTGGAGTCAAACAATTTACTTAAATGCAAATCCATCATGTATAACACGGTGTTTGATCTACAGTCAGCAGACTTTACAGGAGAAGAAACTGAACAAGTTCTGATTCACCTTTTATCTCTTCTATTTCTGAACTCACCGGTAATTTTGCAGTAAAAAAGATTCAGTGATATATTATTTTATTTCCTTAACACTCTTTTATGTAATGTTCATTTTGGCTGTTGTTAACATTTTGTTGTATTTGTGTTTTAGTTCTTATGACTCTACTATGTATCGGTACCATCTGCATCCTTGTTGTATTTCAGTCGGAAATCATAACAGTGCTTATGTCTAGAAATGAGTGGATTGATCGAGGGAGAACTGAGTTACAATTAGACATGAGCGAACCTTTAAAGATTCGGTTCGCATCGGCAAACGTCCTGACGAAGATAACCAAATCAGATTGACTTCTAAGGGAGGCAAAACCAAACGCTTAGATGACATCTTCAGGTAGGCCAAAACAGCTAAAATTTGGGGCAAACACCAGGAAAAGTGGCATCAATTGACCCATCAATTGCACTATAAATAAATAATTTTTAAAAAAATTGACATGGGTTCCCTTCTCAAAAACAAGGGCTGCAACCCTCAGCTGTCAGCATTAAAAAGGCTTGTAATCAAAAATATGGGGATTACCATGCTGTTTTTTTAATTATTCAAATAAATAATTTAAAAAAACTATGTGGGGTCCCCTCCATTTTTGACAAGAAGCCAAGCTAATGCTGACAGCTGGGGACTGGTATTCTCAGGCTGGTAAGGGCCACCAGCCTAAAAATAGCAGCCTGCAGCTTCCCTAGAAAAGGCGCATCTAATAGATGTACCAATGGCGCTTTGCTCGGCTCTTTGCACTTGCCCTGCGCGATGGTAAGTGGGTTTCATATTTGTGGGGTTGATGTCACTTTTTTATTGTCTATAAGACACCTATCCATTACTAATTCTATAGATATAGTTATCCTATAGTTATATTGTAATTAAACACAGACAGAATAAAGTCCTTATATTGAAAGAATGACACAAAATCATTTAATGAATCTAAATTAAACCATACGTCATATATGTTTTATTTTAATTTCTATATTTTAAGTCTAACATTCATCAACCTTTCATACGGATTATATTTTTAATGTGTTGTATGTATCCATAATATAGCACGAAAAAATTAAGACCTATACTGTACTTCAGAATGCCTTGAATTAGATGCAAATTAGGTACAAAGAAATACAAAGATTTTTCTTCACAAATTGATATGAAACCAGTGACAAAATATGGGATGTTTCATTGAATGCTATGTTAGACATGTGCCACATTTCAGGATTGGGGTCATGGTCTCAAATTCAACCAATGATGTCATCTTCAACGAGTTTGTATGTTCTCCCCGTGGGTTTTCTCTAGGTACTTCGAAAGTGTGGCAAGAAAACAAAGACATACTAGTAGGGAATTTACGATGTGAGCCCCAATGGGGAGAGTGATTACATTGTCTGTAAAGTGTTGTGGAATATGTTAGTAATATATACATAAGCATAATAAAGAAATAACTAAACAATCCACAACCTATGCATTCAAATTAAGGTTTTGCAAACCTGTTCAAATGATTTAGGAAATCTTTGCACATGAGGAAAAAAAAATCCACAAGAATAAGTAGCAGCCCACATGCAAAAGTTCAAGGAATTAGTTATACTTGGATAAACCTCATAAGCCCCATGAAATAAGGCTAATACTTGTGCACATCTGTAAGGCTATGGTCACACTATCATTATTTGGTCAGTATTTTGCCTCAGTATCTGTAAGCCAAAACCAGGAGTGGGTGATAAATACAGAAGTTATGACGTGTTTCTATTATACTTTTCCTCTCATTGTTCCACTCCTGGTTTTGGTTTACACATACTGAGGTAAAATAATGACCAAATACTGATAATGTGGCCGTAGCCTAACTCTGCAAACTACACATGGAGCAGAAGTCCAAGTGTCTTCATTTGATCCTGTAGTAAATATGTTTTGACGATTATATATGAAGGTAGTCGTTCTCCCTCCTGGAAACTATTTGAGTACCTTTGGCAGGTATTGAAACTATATCCTAATTTCAATTCTGATATTATAAGGTTTTGGTTTCATAGTGAGTCCAAAGACTGGAGTCAGATCCACATCAAGTTCCGAATCGTTCAGTAATTTAAGATGCTGCAATATAGTTGTGAGAAAAATAAACATTTCACTTCGAGCGATATCTTCTCCTACACATTTCCTGACTCACATGTCAAAAATTAATACTTTTTCCATCAAACTTTTATCAATATGTCCTCTCTGGTCAAGAAACCTTTCTGGGATGAACATGTTGGCATCTTCCCACACTTTCCTATAAGTTAAGCAATAGAACAAACATAAATTCATGAAAAACAAATTACTGAAATTAGTGCAAACTATATTGAGAGACGTGAAGACCCCCTGAGTGGAACTTACTGCATTCAAATGAACACAACTCCCAGCAATAAATCTACATGCAATAAGGCCTCATTCACGCGTCATGTTTATGCATACAAATGATTAAACAGTACCAGTCATCAGTGTTTTGGATCAGCGTGTCGTCAGTGATTGCTCCATGTGTCTGTTTTTGCCATCAGTGTGTCATCAGTGTTTTTCACAGATAGATAAATTAATAAATTACAAAGCTTCTCCTATCATTTGCAATGTTAAATACGTACACATGCCATCCTTGTTCTATATGAGTTTCTCTCAAACCCCTAAACATGTATTGACCCTTCTCATCCATGATACGAGCAAAAAACATACATGTCTCTGTGTGTTTTGCATGGTCACTAGGTCTGTGAAAAAACACGGACGTGTGAACAGCTCCGTAGATTATAACTGGTTCATGTTGTCCCAGTAAAAAACACAGATAAAATATGCACAGTGGGGAAAATAAGTATTTGATACACTGCCAATGTTGCAAGTTTTCCCACCTACAAAGAATGGAGAGGTCTATAATTTATCTTAAAAAAAAAATACAGAAAATCACATTGTATGATTTTAAATAATTTTATTGTATGAAATAAGTATTTGATCACCTAACAACATGCAAGAATTCTGGCTTTCACAGACCTGTTAGTTTTCCTTTGAGAAGCCCTCCTACTCTGCACTCATTTCCTGTATTGATTGCACCTGTTTGACTTGTTTGAACTTGTTACCTGCATAAAAGACACCTGTCCACACACTCAATCACACTCCAACCTCTCCACCATGGCCAAGACCAAAGAGCTATCTAAGGACACCAGGGACTAAATTGTAGACCTGGACAAGGCTGGGATGTGTTACAGGACAATAGGCATGCAGCTTAGTTATAAGGCAATAAATATTGACACAATTATTAGAAAATGGAAGAAACACAAGGTGACTTTCAATCTTCCTCGGTCTGGGGCTCCATGCAAGATCTCACATTGTGCTATAAGAATGATTCTGAGAAAGGTCAGGAATCAGTCGAGAACTACATGGGAGGACATGGTCAATGACCTGAAGAAAGCTGGGATCACAATCTCAAAAATTACCATTAGTAACACACTACGTAGTCATGGATTAAAATCCCGCAGGGCAGCAAGGTCCTCCTGCTCACACCAGCACATGTCCAGGCCCGTTTGAAGTTTGCCAGTGACCATCTGGATGATCCAAAGGAGGCATGGGAGAAAGTCATGTAGTCAGATGAGACCTAAATAGAACTTTTTGGTCTCAACTCCACTCCCCATATTTGGAGGAAGAAGATGGATGAGTTCAACCCCAATAACACTGTCCCAACTCTGAAGCATGGTGGGGGAAACAGCAAACTTTTGGGGTACTTTTCTGAAAAGGAAATAGGTCAACTGCACAGCGTTGAAGGGAGGATGGATGTGATCATGTATTGCAAAATTTTATACAATAACCTCCTTCCCTCAGTAAGAGCATTGAAGATGGGTCGTGGCTGGATCTTCCAGCATGACAATGACCTGAAACACACAGCCAGGGCAACTAAGGAATGGCTCAGTAAGAAGAATTTCAAGATACTGGAGTGGCCAATTAAGTCTTCAGACCTGAACCCAATAGAAAATCTTTTGAGAGAGCCGAATCTCCATGCTGCCTAGCGACA
Organism: Oophaga pumilio; assembly: GCA_009801035.1. Lineage (NCBI taxonomy): Eukaryota > Metazoa > Chordata > Amphibia > Anura > Dendrobatidae > Oophaga > Oophaga pumilio. Next base: position 26,290 of record VIAB01011384.1, read on the forward strand.
GCACCGAAAAATGAAAGATCTGGAGAAGATCTGTATGGAGAAGTGTGCAAAAATCCCTGCTGCAGTGTATGCAAACTTTGTCAAGATCTACAGGAAACATGAGACCTCTGTAATTGCAAGCAAAGGTTTCTGTACCAAATACTAAGTTCTGTTTTTCTATCATATCAAACTTTTATTTCATGCAATAAAATACAAATTAGTTATGTAAAAATCATACAATGTGATTTTGTGCTTTTTATTTTTAGATTCTATCACAGTTGAAGTGTACCTAAGATAAAAATTACAGACCTCTACAGTCTTTGTAGGTGGGAAAACTTGCAAAATCGGCAGTGTAACAAAT
>VIAB01011385.1:12505-34432 GCA_009801035.1 Oophaga pumilio
CGAGAAACAGATTTTACGGTAAGTACCAAAATCCTGTTTTCTGAATAGCAGTGGGGGACTCAGGATAGCGGGTGTCGCTGTTACTGCGGCTCAGCCCTATTGATTATAATAGCAGGTGCAGCCGGTGCTCAAGTGGTTCTGTTTCTGGAAGAACAGTCATGTTTTACTTATCTTCTACATCCCCGTTAACTTATCAGAAAACCAACAGATTATTACGACGCTCTAGCTTCCCTCACTGCAGCGTTTTCTGTCGTTGCTAACCCTCCTCATCCTCATTGATAGTAGACCGGGCGTCCGCTTGTTCCTAACATACTGCATAGAAAAATTAAAACAATATCACCTAAACTTAAAAAAAATAAATAAATAAATGACGGCCATTTTTGAGGTCTCATCCGTGACCTATGACCAACCAGCAACTACTATTAATACAGATTCATTTAATGATTGGAGTCTGTGGGTCGTAACACATTAAAGGGGTTAAGTGAAAAGAAGTCATCTGTCCGCAGGATCGGTGATCACCTCTGGGACACACAATGATCGCCAGGATGGAGCGACCATGCACGTGCTCGACCGCTGCTCCATTCACTGCCTGTGGGAATGCAGAGTGCTGTGCTTGGCTTTCCCACAGTCCCATATAGGTCAATGTATAGGTGATTGGTGTACTCCTAATTATTTTTTTGTTTATCTGATCACCTGAATGTAGAGCGTTTTGCTTGTTTGTTCGATGATCGCCGACAGGTTGTCGTGGTTCGATAATCGGGAAGAAGCATTCCAATGAAAGCTTGTTTGCCGATAATCAGTCTGAATGGATGAATAACCACCATCTTTGCCCAAGACATCTCTCAGCCCAAAACCCTGAATACTACAGACTGAGCATCCTACGTCTGGTGAAGCCGCGTTAATATCTCCTTGAAGGAATTGTTCACTTACCCCACAGCGAACCATCGGGTCTGCAGTGACTGCATCTATCACTGGAGAAATGTCTTTAGTCCTGTTAATGCGTCGGATGTAACTACAGGAGACTAAATGCATCACTGCAAGAGATTTGGCCAGAATTTCAGAAAATACATAACCTTCTAGAGGACCAGCCAGCTCTCCTACCTAAAACTGAGGAGAAAGATCTGCAGGATTCTGGTCCAGGAGCCACTTCTGTAGTCCATGGGAGCTGAACATGAGCCATGTGAACCTCCTCGTACCTGCTGGAGTCCCCGATTACTATGCTTGGTGCATCATTGTTGTGGCAAGACACATGCCAGTGATCCCAGCAGGTAGGAGGAGGTTTCCAGGGCTCTTGTCCAGCATCTGCGGACAACCAACGTGACCGCTGGTCCAGGGTTCTGCAAATCACTTACTCAACTCCTGGTGCATCCGTTTTCACCATAAAATGACAATTCTGCAGCATCTTTGCTTAAAACTCTGGAATGTGTTGTTCCCTCTGTTATTACTCCTGGAAACGTTCACGCGTTATGAACACCCAAGGTGTGCAGTGCAATATCACCTTTTACAATTGCCCATGAGGTTGTGTTGCCACCATGTGACTTTATTCCTATAGACTGCCATGAAAATATCCTTGCAACTCAAATTGTTGTGTCATTTGTCATTGAATGTTCAATGTCACCATGTAAGCCCCAATCTAAGTTGACAACTGCGTGTTACATTTCGGTGGCTCAGTGGTTAGCAGTGTATGGTGTCTCAGTGGTTAGCACTGCAGCCTTGTGGCACTGGAGTCCTGGGATAAAATCCCTTTCAGGACAACATCTGGGACTTTGTATGTTCTCCCTGTGTTTGCGCGGGTTTCCTCCGGGTTCTCCGGTTTCCTCCCACACTCCAAAGACTTACTGATAGGAAATCTAGATTGTGATCCCCATCGGGGACAGTGATGTCTGTACAGTGCTGTGGAATTAATGGCGCTATATAAGTGAGTACATTTGTCACAAAGGTTACCGTCGCTACATTGTCTGACAATATCAAGGTCGATGGGACAGTGGAATAATCCCTACTGACAAGAACTACAACTTATTCTTACATTTCCAAGAGGAACAAAAGAGGAACAGCACAATGCAGAGATTTCCTATAACAGACGTGTCGGGAAAGACAACTGGTCCCCTGCCACATGTAATTCCAGATCATGAGCAGAACATATACGATAGGCACTGGAATCTCTTTTTCAGGTTTTTAGTAAAAGATCCTATTTGCAAGAAGCCATAAATATGCGACTAATTAGACAATTATTGTAATGACACAGTGAAAAAAAAATAATTATGAAAGGACAGACATAAATACCAGAACACAAACGATGTGAATAAATATGAGTTCGATCACAGATGATCGGGGAGATGAGGGAGGCCCCATATCGCTCCCCAAAAGCTGAATTTCATGTACATAAATTAAAGCGGGTTTATTTGGTGTTTTGAACAATGGCCGCATTGTACTCTGCGGATAGTGTTATACTGACTCCGACCTAAGAGGGAATAAATACTGTGACAGTTTCCGCCAGGACTACAAATGCCAGAACGCACGGCAATGCGCCGATAACTGTAGAGTGCAGTATATGGTCTCGAAGACGAACATGTATTGTAAACGTCACCTCATTACCGTCCACCGGTGAAGCTGCGGGGATGGGTTTGGGTTTGGTTATAGTCAATAGTTTAACGCACTGTCTCCGATTTGCTTGCCTCTCGGCGGTCTTCTATTTTCCACGTGGTGCCACGAATAAACGACAAAGTAGATTAGAAAAAAAAATAAATAGAAATAAAAACTTGTGCGCTCCTGAATAGTAGAAAATAATATTGCTGCCCTTGCAAATAAGAACCGATGCGAGCGATCGGCATCTGGTTTCATGCACTTGTGCTGGGAGGTGACATCAACACTACAGGCTGTGTATCTCGGTCTCCATTGCCATGCATTGTACATAAGGATACAAACCGAAAAAGAGTGAGGAGGTTCAGGCTGGTCTAACAGTGTAAACTCGGATAGGATGAAACGGTGAGAGAGAACGCGAGCGGAGACGTTTGCAGCGATGATTTAAATGAGGTCAGAGTGAGATATTCCTGATTGTGTATAGGATATTTTTTGTGTTGCACTTATGAGGGTCTTTCTTCCATCTCCCACCCAAATCGCACGATTCTTCAGTCTTTGTTTGTTTTTAACCCGTGGATTTCGACTTTACAGAGCGCCCTCCTTGCAACGCAACACTCTCCACGGGCTATGCATAGAAGGTTTAAAGCATTCTTGTGTCCGCCTCTCACACCCTGACCTAGTACTAGTGTTAGCAAAAGAAAACAAACATGAATCCCCCATGATTAAAGTGCAAATGGTTCAGCCAGCGGCAGTTTTTTTTTTTTCTTTTTTTGAGGACACGCTCATGTCATCCCTATGAGATGTTTTCCAAGATATAAAAAATGAGTTCCATGGTTACCGGGCCCTCATTTATCTGGCATGTGCCCCCATGTATCACTGGCACCAAGGCACTGTCCAAATCATGGGTGTAGCGAGGAGGCAGCGGTTGCCCATTACTTCCTGCTTGGTATCCGACCTGAAAAACACATGTGCAAACAATATTGTTAAAAGGCTAGCCATTCAATCTGGAGCACAGTTTGGTCCCCCATGGAAGCCTCTTTGACATTGTGACTAGTGTGAGCGAACGTGCTGGGATAAGGTGTTATCTGAGCATGCTCGGGTGCTAACCAAGTGTATTTGGCGTCCTCAAATAATATGTCGTCCTCAAATAATACGTTTGAGTCCCCTCGGCTGCATGTCTCGCGGCTGATAGACAGCTGTAACATATGCAGGGATTTCCTGTTTGTTAGGCAATTCCTGCATGTATTGCGACTTTCGAACAGCCATGAGACATGCAGCCGCGGGGACTCGAACTTATTATTCGAGGACGCCAAAGACACTTGGTTAGCACCCGAGCATGCTCAGATAACACCTTGTTTGAGAACGGTCACTCATCACAAATCATGAAGTATGTCACGGCAGAGGTGCCCAGGATGTTGGGCGCAGAAGTGAAGACCGGCAGTGCAGTGCAAATCGAATTGCTAATCTCCATGTACAATCATCACACGTACAATCCAAAATCTCACCTGGTCAGAGTCCAGCGTGACCCGCAATCCCAGTCGGGTCATCCCATCTTCTTTTAGTAGCTTGAGATGTGGACAAAGTGCGAGACAGAAAGCTTTGGCCACGTTTTCGGTCAGTCTACTGTGGTCAGCAGGATCACTAAGGCCGCTCTGCTGTTCCTCAGTGTCCAGGAAAAATACCTGCGAGATGTGAAAGGCAGAATGTGATTGCAAGTAAGTGGAGACATGGAAATCTATGCCGCACACTTTTAACCAAAAGCCCTGATCCTGAAATCACTTATTAGAACAATTCAGGATCTCTCCTCCTGCCATGTTGTATATTTTATTACCCGTACCTCGGTCCAACGAATGATTTTGCCATTAGCTTTGTATTCGGAACCATGAGAAATCTTGACACTGGTTACAGACTCCAATGTTTTGCCATCAATTGGGCTGGAAATACTAGAGAGAGAGGACAGGATAGATCCAACAAGCCATAGAGAAGAACAGAATCACAAAGTAGACTTCAAGATATGACCGTACTGAACAATTATCAGCTCATTTACCCCTTGTTAAAGTTTTTGTCATCATCCACCCATTGTACATAGACATGTTCCTGTGTCTCCTCAGCATCTGCCTTCCCACAAGTGATCGTGAAGTCTTTCATATCCTTTAAGGCTTGTCTTAGGGCATCCATACTGTCTGAAGTGATCTGGACCATCACACCATCTATACATAGAGAAAGCACATGTATAATATCCTTTCATTAAAAGGAGGTACTCCAATTTTTATCTCGTTATTTCAATCCACAAATTTAAAGGCTCATATCCTTCATCTGGTTCTTAAACAATTTTACTACTGCTCCTTGTGACTACACGTCATACACTGCTGCTCCTGATTAGTCGCCCTCCCTTTCCTTTCAGGATGCCATCTAAAAGATCAGTGGATTATCTTGCATCGTGGTCCTTATCCAAGAAAACCCCCTCACCAGGGCTCCTCTCTGCAGATCGGGTGGTGGTCTATAATAAGCCTTGATCAGGGGTTTTCTTCACATAAAGAGCGAGACGCAAACCATACCCCATTGATCTCTGACGAAGAGTCCCAACAGGAAGGGCCAGCACCCAGAAACCGCAGCAAGACTGTAACGTCAGGTCATAGTGAGTAGTATTAAGATCACAGGAAAAGAGTTGTGAGCCTTTATTGCTTTAGAGTCCAGAAAGAGGATTAAAATACATTTTTATCTCCCTTTAAATAATCAGAGGAGATCAGATAAGGATATTACAAGGCTCATTTAATAATAAGGACATTAAATATCATCTAGCGGTTAAATGACTTCACTATCCCACAGGATCCTAGAGGACATCGTAGAAATGTAGGTCACTTGGTGTACTCATTTCACCAATACACTGGTTTAGTACATATCTGAGCACCTCCTTACCTTCTACAATGCTGGACTTTGCCAGGAACCCAGAAGATGGTTTTAGTGCTCCACTGAAGACAAAGAAACTGGCACCGGTCACTGCCGAAATAAAGAGAAGTCTTGTGATTATTACCGGCTTCATCCAACGTACAAGATAAATCTATGACAGTCCCCCAAAGATACATAGATTGTATTTTTTATTGTGTCACAGTTCACAGCAGCTATTTCCACAAGAAGACCAAGTAAAAACACCTGAGAAAGCACCCGAGGATGCGACACAAGGAGTTTGAGAAAGCACCCGAGGATGCGACACAAGGAGTTTGAGAAAGCACCCGAGGATGCGACACAAGGAGTTTGAGAAAGCGCCTGAGGATGCGACATAAGGAGTTTGAGACAGCGCCTGAGGATGCGAGATGCCACATGTTGTGTCTGATCCTCTATGTGAAAATGTCCGCTAAGCAGTGTGTGATAAAGTACACACTGCAACAATGAAAGTGTAACACCAAGAAGGAAAAGTCGTGGAATTATGGAAATCGCAGAATAGACAGACAGGTTACTAATCTGTAAGTGATGAAGAAGGGAAATGGCTGTACCACCGATTCCATGACCTAAATCATGTAACCCTGTTAGTGCACCTGGAATGAAGACGAAAGGCGTCCGACTAATATACATTATCATCCCAGGAGTTGTACCACTGTCATGTTTCCTTTCTGAACATTTCATCATGATGGTCTCCAAACCAACAATCGTCCATCGTTACATCCAAAACAAAAGCGAGATAATCTGGATTTTACATCCTCCAACATGCCATGGATTGGAACCAAGTGCTTGAAAATTTTCATCATTTGCAAAAGTCTACTTATTCGATTTGCATAACTTTATGGCTTGTCCGTCTTGTTGCAATTCCAGCCCCTATTCTACTTATCGTGGATTGTATGACGGCCATCATGCCGCTCCGATGTATCGCAGATATAAGTAGTCCACGTGGTTACCTTTGCGTGGCTGCTTATGAATGCTGATGGCTTGTGTTTGGTAGTTGCCGTCATCATTCTGCACGCACACCAAGTGGGAATCGGCCTTCTGGTTGAAGCATGTGCCCCCAGCCAGGACGTGTTCATTAGATTTGTACATGGCTTTCAACATCTGATAATCAGGAAGCAAGAAAGAAACAAAGAAAAGAAAAAGTGAATGGAACAAACACCCTGCACCGTAAAGCTCCTCAATAAAACAAGGCACATATACTTTACAAACAAAGCAAAGGTCCGTTTTACACGGGTAAACCTGGGTCACGAAACGACAGATGAGCACCTGCTTGTTTACATGAATAATCGATAGATCGGTTTGCACAGGCTGCCATGGTTCTCGGCAGCATAGGTTTTGTTTGTGCTGTCGAGAAAAATGACCTAAAGATCATTTCATCTAATGAATGAGCATTTTGCTATTTTGTAGGGTGAACGTCAGACTGTTTAGACTACAAAATTATCGTCAAACAAGCGTTCAGAGGACAACTCATCCTCGATAATCTTGCAGTGTGAATTAACCCAGCTCCCGAAGATCACAAAGTGCATGGATCAGATACGATACTGCAATCTTCAGGAGCCGCTCAAAGGAGTAAAAGGGAAATCTCGCTCTACAATATAGGACGATACGGCTACGTTCAGACAACTATAAAACAGCTCTGTCTGGAAGACGTATGGAAGCACTCCGCAAACTTATATACATATAACGTGTGACAGCGCAGCAGTGAAGAACAGTTACCATCCGTCTACCCACAGACATAAATGTGACGGTCATTTGGACATCACTAAAGTCATGTTTGCATTAAATATATTGAAAAGGGTAGGATACAGCCCTAGGAGACCTCAGAGTGTTACACACGTTGTGTCAGGGTAATTGGAAACTTTGGACTACTTTCAGTTTGCAATGAATCAATTAGCTGCAAATCGAATTTCTTAGCAAATTTTGGCCAAGTTTGTGAATTCAAATATCAACAGATTTGTTTATCTCTCATTGGTCGAAGTCTAAGTTTAGAGACCCCCTGGCGATAAAGCGGTTATCCCTGGGGTCCCTGAAGCCAGACCTGATCAACAGGTGAGGTGTAAACATTGTTGTCGCGATCAGAAATGCAAATATGATAGTAACCTCATTGTAGCGATTGCTGGGAATCTTGATGCTGGTTTTTCTGACTTCCATATCCACAACCAAGCCCTGGACGACTGGCAGCGTGTACTGGTAATTTCGAAAATCCTAACAAATACAGAAAAAGAACAAGAGGAGAAGGGTTATTATTAGTGATGAGTGAGCGTGCTCGGACAAGGTGTTATCTGAGCATGCTCGTGCGTTAGAGTATATCCGGCGTGCTCAAATACTATGTTTGCGTCCACGTGGCTGCATGTCTCGCGACTGCTCAACAGCCACAACACATGCAGGGATTACCTGTTAGACAATCCATACGTGTGTTGCGCCTGTCAAACAGCAACGAGAAATGCAGCCGAGGGGACTTGTACATATTATTCGAGCACGCCGAAGTCATTCCTCTAATGCACAAGCATACTCAGGACTATAAGACGCACTTAGGTTTTAGAGGAGGAAATTAGGAAATAAAAAATTGAAGCAAAAAATGTGGTAAATTGTGTACTAACATCCCCTATCCTGGTATATATGGTCCGCTCATCCCCATCCTGATACACATGGTCTCCTCATCCCTACCCTGGTATGCATGGCTCCCTCATCCCTATCCTCGTGTGCATGTCCCTCATTTCTATCCTGGTATGCATGCCTCTTCATCCCTATCCTGGTAGGAATGGTCCCCTCATCCCTATTCTGGCAGGAATGGTCCCTCTCATCCCTATCCGGTATGCATGGTCCCATCCTTACCCTGGTATGCATGGTCCCATCCTTATCCTGGTATGCATGGCCCCCACCCTCATCCTGGTATGTATGGTTCCCACCCGCATCCTGGTATGCATGGCCCCATCAGAAAACATTTAAAAAAAAAAAAAACATTACACCTTCCCAGCGCTCCCTCGCAGTGTCCTGTTCCGATGCCAGCAACTGCTTTATGCTTGAAAGCCAAAGGGCAGCTGCCGGAATACTCAGTGCTCTGCACGCCGGGACTGTGTGCACGCAACGCACTGGGTATTCATTGCTCACTAGCGAGCACAGTGTCAGCCGGAGCCTTTCTGCTGCTGCCGGCGGTCACGTGTGACGATACTTAAAAGAAATGAATGTTCATGGAATGGGGTGAATATTACTAATCTGAAAAACATAAAAAATGAAAAAAATGCAGAAAAAAATGGGATACTCACAGCCAAGACATTAATGATTGTGTGGCCAGTCTCCCCAAATAGCGGCTTCCTGAATCTGACACTGAACAGTGGACAGGGATACACTGCACAGAAAGAAAGCCACAATTACAGATCTTTAGGAAACATTTAGCAGTGAAATATGCTGAAAAGATTTATTACGTGAATTTCACCATAAAGGTTTTGATATGTAAAGTACAATACTACAGTATTGTTATCAAATGCTATTTCACGAGTTAGTGAAAATATTTAAAGGGGTTGTCTGGTTGCTGGGTGTCTCACCGCTGGGACATGCCCCGATTTGGCTTTTATCCGAGTTACAAGATGGCACAGCAAGTCAGATGCCTGAACATTTAATTTATTCCAAATGGGGCTGCCGGAAAAAGCCGAGCGCAGTGCTCAGTAGCAACATACTTAAAAATGGAGCGCCAGTTGAGCACGTGTACTTCCATTCTTAAGTTGCCCGTTCTGTCGATTAGTGCGAGTCCCAGTGGACAGACTCCCAACGATTAACAAGTCACAGCTATTTTCACCAACAACCGCTAAAAAGTGTATAAGCAAAGAAAAGTGTCATGATCCAAACCGGGTTTTGGGTCTTGTCTCTCCTTTCCCAGTCTGGTCATGTCAGAGGTTAACTTTCTCTGCCTCTTTTCGGTGTCGGGTCTGCTATTTCTCTGCGCTGCATCCTGAAGGCAGGGCCAGTTATAATGTCACGCTGCAGCACTGCATGTAAATGTAGAGTAAAGCAAACCCCACTAAATGGCAACAGAGTGGAGAGAGGGCTGAAATCCTGCTCAGAACGGACCAGCAGAACTGCAGCGAGGCTACCACCAGGTGGCAGCAGAATAGTCAGACAAGCCGGGTCGATTCCAGAGAGTAGTGTAGTACCAAGGGGAATCCTAAACACAAAGTCAGAGGAGCGCCAAAAAGGTCCGCACCGGCCCATAGCAGAAGTACCGGAAGGAAGAGACAGAATTAGGTCAGAGCCAAAGAAGAGTCGAGTACAGGGAAATCCAAACACACAGGGACACACAGAGTGGGGACGGGTAGGAGAGGAGTGCACAGACACGGGCAAGAACAGCTAAATGCAGCAGGACAAATCAGGGTCTCAACAGAGCCAGCTACACACACCGTAGGCAGGAAATATAACTGGCACTGCCTGCAGCATGCAGCGAAGAGAAATAGCAGACATGACACCGGAATGAGGCAGAGAAAATTAACCCCTTACATAACCAGACCGGGAAAGGAGAGAGAAAACCCAAAACCCGGTCTGGATCATGACAAAGTATGAATAACCTATTTCCCATGATTAGAAGCAATTTAGGTAATCACCATAAAATCTTTTTCTTGGAAACTTCAATGGGGGACATAGGCTGCAAGAAGAGGGACTAACGGCAGAGATGAGGCTGTCGACCATGTCCTGAAATTTTGAGGCTTGACCCAGGTCAACATCAGAGTCTAACTCGGAATATGGGTCAAACCCTGGGGCTATCTGAGGGTCAGGAGAGGAGGGGGATGTGGAAGGTGAGGGGGATGCAGATGAGGAGCTGGGATGTTCCCGCTTCTTGAAGCCTATATATCCCCCAATGAAGCAATAAAGAAAAGAACATTTTGGGGTACTCACCATAAAATCTCTCGGAGCCTTCATTGGGAGACACAGAAAACCAGTGGTGTATTGCTGCTGTCTCTAGGAGGCTGACAATAGGCAGAAAAAAAGGTTGACTCCAGCCCAGCAGGGTACACCCACCAACCGGCAAGGAGTTAATCAGTTAGTGAGAAAGCAGTAGGCAAAGCAACAAGAAATAACCCTAACTGGCTCAACATAGGCACAAACAAGGGCAGGTGCTGTGTCCCAGAATGAAGGCTCAGAGAAAGATTTTACGGTGAGTACCAAAAATCTTCCTTCCTCTGTCGCTTCATTGGGGGACACAGGAAACCATGGGACGTCCTAAAGCAGTCCATAAGGTGGGAAAAAACAGCTACTTATGGATCTAAGGCCAGTCCACTGCTGCACGCAGAACTTTCCTGTCCAGGCTGGCGCTGGTTGCAGCTTAGGTGTGACCCATGTAGAACTTGGAGAAGGTAAGGACCGAAGACCAGGAAGTGAGTCATGAGTAAGACTGCTTAGTGCAGTCGAAACGCGTCGAATGGGTCATGTCGACCATGAAAATTTTCTTTTGTATGCACTATATTTTCTTTTGAAAAAGAAAAAAAAAGAAAAATCCAGTCCTGTTGAGCCGGACTCCAATTTTTTCTATTATCCTTGACCAGGAAGTGGCCTTGCAGAGTTGTAAGGCAGAAATATGATGACGAACATCCCAGGAAGCACCCACTGCAAGTGTGGACTGAGCAGTTCCCGAGAGAGGAGTTCTCCTCACTTAGTGCCCTTCCCGTTTGGGAAAACAGATCCACTGGGTAACTGTGGTCTTGGAAGCGGGAAGACGTCTTTGAAGACCTCTGGGAACCACAAAAGAGAATCCGAACATCTGTAGGATGAGGGCCTGGAAATGTCGAGGCGCAGAGTTCTGATAAGATCCAGCTTGTTAACGGACCTCTCCAGAGAATGAGAGGAAGGAAGTACGTTGTCTTTATCAAAATGAAAAGGAGAAACCACTTTAGGAAGAAGTCCAATGTAGACCCACCTTATCCTCAGGGGACCCCAGGAAAGGCAAACGATAGGAAAGCTCAGAGACAAGCCTGATGGAGGTGATCGCTACAAGGAACAAGACCTTCCAGGAAAGAGAGGAATATGTCGAATGGGTTCATAGAGTTAGCCCTGAAGAAAGGTCAAGACCCATTGAGATTCCATGGCTCGGGGGGGCAATGGGTGGGACGGAGCAGGCAACTACCTGTAGTAAAGAATTAATTCGAGGATGAATAGCCACGTTCTTTTGAGTGGAGGAAAGATAAGATGACCTGACCCAAAAGGAAAGAAGGCTGGTGGGGAGGAAACTGGCAAGAGATGACACTGATGAGATCTCTGCTTGCAAGGAGGGAGACGGTGGAGCCTGAGTGCTGCTGTGGCGTCTGATATGACCCCTGTCCACGCTCCTGTGGAGTCTGAAGAAATCATTGACAGAGCTCTTGTGGCGTCTGAGAATGATATAATGCATGCCCCTGTGGAGTCTGGAGTGACGCCTACCCAACTTGGTCCTAGAGAGGCGACAGCTCTGAAATGGAAATCTGGCAATGGAACCTCTGCAAGCGAGACAGTGATCCCGATTTGAGCCACCATGCGACAGATTAACTCTATGTCTGCTGGGAACCATCAAAGACTAAAGCCCGGGTCTCACATAGCAATACACCAGCGATCCTGACAACGATCAGGATCGCTGGTGTATCGCTACATGATCGCTGCTGAGCTGCCAAACAGGCAGCTCAGAGCAGCGATCAGCACAGCGACACTGCAGGTAACATCGCTTAGTTACCCGCAGTGTACCTTGGATACCAGCGCCCTGATGCAGGGAGCTGGTAACCAAGGTACACGTTGGGTTTCCAGGCGCTGCGCGGTGCCTGGAAACCCGCTGTTTACCTTGGTTACCAGGAGATCGCTGGTCTCCTGCCTGTCACACGCAGCGATGCGTGCCTGCCAGCGGGAGACCAGCGATCAAAAAAATGTCCTGACATTTCTGACACGACCAGCGATTCACAGCAGGGGCCTGATCGCTGGTACGTGTCAGACATAGCGAGATCGCTGCTGAGATCACTGTTTAGCAGCGATCTCGGTAGCGATCTCGCTATGTGAGACGGGGCCTTAAGGAGAGAAAAGATTTACATAAATATATAAACAACCTGCTCTGCGAGGTCAGACAACGTAGTTTAGGAGTCCCAGAAGGCTGCCCTGGTGCAGAAAACCTGACAGCTGGTTACAACCTTAAAACGCAACATGCAGCAAAAACTTTACACAGGGCTGACCCTGCGAGGTGCACGGCACACCTAGCCAGAGCTACCACACACTGGTCATGAGATGACTAGTTGGGACAACAAAAAACATGAGAGCCAAGGCCTTGTGTGTTAAGAACAAGGAGTCCGCCACACTGAAAAAGGAAACAGACTCTTGCAGGAGGGGTGGCCCTTGTCCGAGAGATCCGCCTCTATGACCTTCAGGCACTGGATCACTGCACTGAAGAGGCTCTCGTACCATGTCTGAAGATTGTAAATGTCTCAAGGTGGTCCAATTCCTGTAGAGAACGAGACAGAGAAGGGCGACAGAGGCTGAGGTGGTGAGGATCAGATTCACAGACATGGAGCCGGAAACTGAGGAGGAGAAATTACACAAGGTCACAGACCGCAGCTGCGATCCACCCCGTTGGTTCTTGGTAGTTTGTGCGTCTGACTCACTCTGGATTGTGGACAGAGTACCAGGAGATTGTCGGCACAAATATACACTCCATAGCAGTAGTAGAGGTCTGTACGTCAGGGTCTTGACAAACACAGGTAGTACAGACTGGCTATCCGAAAAGGACGGCCATAGTCTCGTGGCAGGGCGCTAGCAGCTCCTGAACCAGGAGGAGGAACCGAGCAGTACGGGAGCGGAGGTCACGTAGGAAGAACCCATGGATAAGGACTTGCGCTCTGACCTGAGGGATCATTGGGGGTTATGCTGTGGACCATCGGGCCTGAAACATCCTGTCAGAAAGAGGGCAGAGAAAAGGCTGAGCACCCTGCAGACTGCAATATGTAACCTGATGTCAGGTAATCCAGCGGGAATAATAAAGGCTACTTGCCAAAGAGACCAGGAGTAGGGCGCAGCTGAGGGTTTTCAGAAGACAACCTACCCGAACCTGTGAAAAAAGATGAGGATCCTTGCAATCAGGACCCAGGCAGAAAGGATGAGGTCGCTGGCACCACTGGCGGTGGGCACCCGAGATCTGCTGTATTCACAGTAGCGTGTACAGAAAAAAATGGTGGCGCCAAGCCGACATGAAGGGGTGAGCCCAGACCTATCACGGGAAGAAAGCCCGAGCGCAAGACTGATGGGCTGATAAAAATAATGGGCACAGCAGAGAAAGGTGTTAGGCAGCAAAAGAAGCCGGGATCTAAATTTACATCCAAGGCCCCGGGTAGCACCGGAAGGAGAGCAGAGAGTGCCGTGGGAAGGGTGCAGGGTCGGGAACGACAACGTAAGGTCTGTCTTCCTGGCCGCCCCAAGACACTCTTAATGTGTTAGGGGTTAGGGTCCTGCCACGTAGACACAGGAGAGTAACAATGTGGCTACCACACTGTTCTCTAGGTCGGAAATCAGGGCGAGCGGTTACACCTTGGTGCCCGTAGTAAGCAGAGCCTGGAAAAAAAGGGAAAGATCAATAAAACACAACAATGTCCTAAGGTAGAAATGGATCTGAGAACAAAGCTGTGTCTGCCTCCTTCTGACACTAAGCTAAAACTGATCAGCTCCTTGCCAGTAGGTGGGTGACCAGTGCTGGGAAGGAGTTAGCCTGTTTGTCTGCCTAGTGGCAGCAGCATACACCCATGGATTCCTGTGTCCCCAATGAAGCAATAGAGACCAGGTTATACAGAATATTTCAGTTGCTTTGGTTGCCAAAGATTCCTGACATTAAAAGGGATATTCTGGCTCACCTCACTTCTGCATTGATAAGTGAATGGGGGTGGTGACGTCACATCTGCAAGCATCCCTGCTAATTATTAGAATAGGTCAAATGCTTGACACTTGTTGCATCCATGCACACACCAACCTGTTAGATGTCTGAAAACATAATGTCACCTCCCAATGTAAAAACGAAGTGAGGAGAAATACCCCTTTAAGGAAAACTCTTGTAAAATCCTTACATAAAGAGTCTTCTGGGATTTTACATTCAACATGTAATCATATGAGGACCCAACTCCACTACTTGAAGGGGTATTCTTATCGCCGAGGTTCTATCCCAATATGTAGTAGGTGTAATAATAATAATAATATTAGCCAATACCTCCAATTAGAAATGTAGTATAGTTCTTCTGATTAGCTACGTTAATTACCCCATGTGCAGGGCAGTGCAGTAGCTTAGATATCTATGGTTACGACCACTATCAGCCAACTGTCACTTTATGAATGCTCATAACCATGGATACCTAAAGCTACTGCAATGCCCTGCACATGGGGTAAGAAACAGTGAATCAGAAGAACTATTCAACACTTCTAATTTGAAGCATTTTCTAATATTATTATTATTACACCTACTACTTATTGGGATAGGATCCTGGAGTTGGAAACAGTTTTCTAGCACTCGCTTTATCTCCACTTACATCTGTACTCTGCTCCCAGACGAAGCATGAGCCGCATGGGGAAAACTTTGGCCCATGGGGTCTCCCATTTCTGAATGAGGATTCCAAAAAGGTAGGGCTGTGCGGGTAGTACCAGGTCCTGGAGGGACTGGTACGTGGGTGTAACGTACAGGAATCCTCCATGTTCCTTACTGCCGAGGAAGCTTTGACTGACGAACGAGTGGCCCAAGTTTGCGATCATGTTACCTAAAATGAACGCAAATACAGATAAGTTAAACGTCGTTATCTTGTTGAAAGTGCACTTTATAATACAGAGAGGGGGCGCGCAGGGTCCAAAAGGTTGTGTCAATATTGGGATAGTGATCGGAGGTTCAATAAGTTCTACCACTTATCTACTTATTTGCAGATATCGACTCTGGTAGCTTAATTTCCAGCTTGTGCAGACCACAAGTCAGACAGTGCTGTGTGTGAAGGGGCTGGCTGACTACTCATTACAACAGTAAGCCTAACCCCTTTCTATGTCCCTGCATCAGTCATGATAGAAAAGGGGGCTGGCTGACTGCTCATTACAATTACTAAGCCAGCCCCCTTCTCTGTCAAGGCTGATGCAGGGGCTTAGGCTTGCTGTTGTAATGCTTTATCGGCCAGCCTCCTTCACACACAGCACCGATGGCGTACTGATACCGGAATGTGTTTTATGTTCTGGGCAAGGTAATTATTGAAATGAGCAAGTCAGCCAGCCCCCTTCACACGCGGAACCGAAAAAATGCCAAAAAAGAGGAGAAAAGCTATCCTGTGCCTGGAGGAGACCTCTTTAAGTCTGGGCATCACTGCCATGCAGTCTAAAAGTGTATGATATAATAATAGTAAAGTTGGTGCAAATCGACCCGGGACCTAAGGGCGGTTTACAGGGATCATTGAAATTAATTAGTACAAACTCTAAATAAAAAATTTAAAAAAAAATTATATTGTTTATTCATAAACCATTTCACCTACCTGCCAAGGCTTCCCGGTAAATTTCCACAAAGTGACAGAACACGTCCCTGGGCAGGCATTTCTCGTCGGGCAGACACTGCAGGAGGATGACGAGCTCGGCTTGGCCCACGGCGTGCATTCCTTTAGTGGTGAAACACCAACATTTCCTGTTCACATCTGCAGGAAGCAAACACCGGCGACACTACGTGATCCTGCGCTGACACGGCTACATTAGTAGATCACAGAACAACTACCAGTGCCAGGCAGCTGCCGCAAAGGATCATGATTTTACAGGACGCCTTACATAAATCATTTGATGGACGCATATGGTATTGGGTAGAGTTATAGGTGGCAACATGACATGGAGCTGGAGTCTGGTTTGTAGTTGGACAACTAAAGTAATTAAAAGGATTGTCCGCTCATACCTGATGAGGCTTGTGTACTTACTTTAAGTATCTAAGCCAGACTGACTGTACAATCCTGCTATTAAGGACGGGCATTTCAGGAGTCCAGCTATAGAATAAAATATCTCATGAGCCCAAGCGAATTCAGCCGACAATCACTGCGGCTTGTACTTAGAAGGGAGATAGAAACAGCAGCAGGGAGGAGGGACAATGAGGAGCTGGCAATCAACAAGGTGCAAGATTGCACTTAACGTTCATAAAGGAATATATAGCCATGATGACACAGATCTTTAAAGTAAATATACCAGCCTCGTCAGGTCTAAGTTCTATTAAGTAACGTATATAGTTTGTACAGTAAACAGATCTGCTTAAAGGCTTTCTACTAGACTTAAAAACTGATGTTGGTCGCAGGGTCTTGCAGGTCAGACACCCAACCGTACGAACACCGATGGCCCATCACCCTTTTATGACATGTGCACCTAGATTTATTTAGAAAACTAAGATATTTAGCTAGAGGTTGATTTCCTGCCCTAAACGGAAACTTTCACAGACCGACCATAAACGCGTTAGTCCCTCACGTATGGCCGGTACCAGGGGCTGATGTAGAAAACTTTCTAAACATTCGCCAATACCTAGATCTGAAAATATCATAATGTCTAAAAGGAAAGAAGGCTTCATCATCACCATGAAACCACCAATAAGAGCGGTGAGACTTTATAACTCTCTGCCGTGAAACATTATGAAGGTTGATTCATAAGAGCGGACTGGTCACCTGATTTTACAACACAAACTGCACAAATTAGTCAATATATCTTAGCCCTGATGAGAACAGGAGAAGTCCCAGAAGATTGGAGAAGTGCAAATGTTTTCTCTATCTTCAAAAAAGTAAAGAAGATGGAGCCAGGAATTTACAGGCCAGTGAGCCTTACTTCTATACCAGGAGAGATCTTTGAGCAAATTATTAAACAACATGTATGTAAGTACTTGGATAAGAATACAGTAATTAACCAGAGCCAGCATGGGTTTGTAGCAAACAAGTCATGCCAGACTAATCTAATTTCCTTCTATGATGGAATCACTGACTGGGTGGATCAGGGAAATGCTGTAGATATAGTATATCTCGTCTTCAGCAAAGCATTTCATAAAGTATCTCATACTATTCGTATTGAAAAAATGACCAAGTATGGGATTGACAAGGCTACGGTTAGGTGGATTCATAACTGGCTCAGTGATCGTACTCAAAGAGTGGTAATAAATGGCTGCACATCCAGTTGGAAGAGTGTTTTAAGTGGGGTACTACAAAGCTCTGTCCTAGCCACAGGGTTGTTCAACATGTTTATAAATGATCTAGATAAAGGAACTGAAGGTAAACTAATAAAATTTGCAGACAATGCAAAGCTAGGAGGGATAGCCAACACTAGAGAAGACAGAGGAAGGATTCAGAAGGATCTAGTTAAGCTTGAACAATGAGCAGTGACTAATAGAATGGCAGTTAACAGAAATAAATGTAAAGGTACTGCCACACTACACGATCCCGCTAACGATCTCGTTAGCGTCGCATACTAATGAGATCGCTAGCGGGATCGTTATAATATCGCTAGTAGCTGCTTTATTTAGCGATGTCGTTAAGGACGCTATCGCGGTTAGTGATCTCCTTAATGACTTTAGCGGTACAAAATACCGCTAAATCGCTAAATAAAAGGTGCCACACCCAGCGATATATACTTACCAGCGGGACGCCGGCGATAAAAATAGGGTCCGGAAGGATGTCAGCGATGAACGAGATCACAGCAGGATCTCAGCAGGGGCCACGTCGTCGCTAGATGCCGCACAGAACAACGTCACTAACGAGATCGCTAAATAGTGACGTTTTTTAGTGATCTCGTTAGCGACGCTGTTTAGTGTGGCATACCCTTAAGACTCTACATCTGGGCAAGAAAAAACAGAATTACATCTACAGAATGGGAAGAATAGAACTAAGCAACAGCACAAGTGAAAAAGACTTGGGTCTCCTACTGACACTAGGCTAAAAACTGATTAACCTAGTGCCAGTCAGTGAGGTGTATACTGCAGAGGAGGAGCTAACATTTTTTACGCATAGTGTCAGCCTCCTAGTGGCAGCAGCATACACCCATGGTTCCTGTGTCCCCCCAATGAAGCGACAGAGAAAACAAAATTACATCTACAGAATGGGAAGAACAGAACTAAGCAACAGCACAAGTGAAAAAGACTTGGGTATAATAATAGATCACAGACTGCACATGAGTCAACAGTGTGATGCAGCAGCGAAAAAAAAGGCAAACACAAGTCTAGGATGTATTAAGAGAAGCTTAAAGTCTAGATCACATGAAGTAATTATCCCCCTCTATTTCTTCTTGGTCAGGCCTCATCTGGAATACTGGGTCCAGTTCTGGGAACAACATTTTAAAAAAGGTGTTGATAAACTGGAGCAAGAACAGAGAAGAGCTACCAGGATGGTGAGCAAACTGCAAAGTATGTCCTACAAGGAACGGTTAAAAGATCTGGGAAAATTTAGCTTGTAAAAAAGAAGACTAAGAGGAGACTTAATAGCTGTCTACAAATATCTGAAGGGCTGTCACAGTGTAGAGGGATCATCAATAGTCTCATTTGCACTTGGAAACACGAGAAACGATTGAATGAAACTGAGAGGGAGAAGATACAGATTTGACATTAGAAAACAACTTTTTGACAGTGATGGTGATCAATGAGTGGAACAGGCTGCCACGAGAGGTGGTGAGTTCTCCTTCAATGGAAGTCTTCAAACAGAGGCTGGACAGACATCTGTCTGAGATGGTTTATTGAATCCTGCATTGAGCAGGGGGTTAGAAACTATGACCCTGGGGGTCTCTTCCAACTCTAACATTCTATGAGACTGGTGTACATAATGTGGGAAAAAAAAGTGAATAACAGAATAAGTCTTTATAAAAGTTTCCCTGCTAAGCAACTTTTTTTTTTTTACTCAAAATGCTAATCTTAATATCTGGATTATGCAGCAATTTTGATGTGGACTTTCAAACTAAGTACACCTGCCTCAACAGGTCAACGTGATCTATTTAATAGTGTATGTACTTTGCTTTGTTGATTTTTTTGTTTATTAAATCTGCTGACATTTTTAGTTACTCAACCTTCAAAACATCCCATGACAGAGTTGTAAAGCCTCTCTGGTTTCTGGATGCAATAGTCACATATTTGTCACAAGACCGGAGGGAGACACAGGGCTCAGAACAGAAAAGCCCACTCCAGGAGGCAATTATATATTTTTTTCCCCGTTAGAGGCCCATTTAAGATCAGAGGTATATTCTAATTTGGAGTCAGAGCAGATTGTCGCTGCCTTTTTTCTGCATACACAATTCTGACTTAACGACCTGACGTACAATTCACAATCTTCACCATTGCCAAAAGATTTGCGTTCAGGACAAATACGAGGGGATCGGGTCCGCCGTCTTCCAGCTGCTGCATGACGGACATCTGGGAAGGACGTTCTTCCACAGCATAATCTAAGGAAAAAAAGAAGAATGAGCAATGCACCGAGGTGATCAAAACCAATGATGGGTTACACTTTAGCATCACATGCACAATGTAGGTCACCACATTACTGAGCAGAGGACATGGCCCGATTTATTAGAAAGGAGTCGTCTCTCCGGCACAAACGCCGCCCATGTGTTCTACAAAAGACGCTTGAGGTTTCACTATGCCAATATCTACTGCAAAGACCTGTTCTCTGTTTACCGTATTATCACTGGTTTTACACAGGACTGCAAATTAAAATTAAATGGGGGTATCATGGTACAGAGAATAAACAGTTAACATTGCAGACCAGCGGCATTATCTCGCACCCAGTTCGCAAGGTAATGCTGCTGGTTCGCAACGTCAATCATTCTGGGAGCGTTGCGCTCCTGAAAACCTTTACATCAGGACAACCCTTTAAATGCATCTTTCGACACCCATAAGACCTCACAGAGGCCAGAAGATACCCATTTTCTGATGTACCCCTGCAATTATATACTGAATGGTAGACTTGATTCAACCCTTATATTGCTGCATATTTGTAAAAATAAAAAGTAACTTTAAAACTATACGTTCAACTTTCTTGTTGCTATGAAGAAGACTCGCATTTATTACCAACTCACCTCCTTTCACGCCAGTGGAGATAAGAATGGGGGGCAGCCCGTCCTCGGGTATCAGGTTCATTGCACTGCCCACCTGAGTTATACTGCCGCAGAACCCAGACGTGTTCTCAGTCTAGGATGAAAAAACCAACGGTGAGGAAGAAAACGAATATAAAATAATACAAACGTGATTACATGCAATGCGGATGCCCAGATCACATCACATGGCGCTTCCTGCAGAATGCAGGGTATTTTCCTTTCTATAGATTTCCCAGCAAGGTGACCTCACCTCTGACAATGGCGAATTGCTCGGGGAGGATTTATTAGTGTCATGGGATACAGTCAGGTTTCCGGCCGCTGGGGCTGCGCTCACTTTTCCCGCATCAGCAGCTTCGCCGTTCGGTAAAATGCCATCCGCAAACCAGACCCTCCTCTGCTCCCTAGACTGGGATCCTACATAATAAAACACAGCTGCTTTTATGTACAATTATTTTTCATGTCTGGTCTTATTTCCAGAGAATGGTCCCGTTTAGTAAAATGCATCTGTACGCAGGTTGCCTAAAAGGAAACTTAAAAGAAAATTCCAATCATCTAAGACACAATGGTATTTTAGTGGAATGTTAAGGACCATATTGACTGAAACACAAACAATGGAGAAGAAGTATGGAGAGGCCTCCGGGGGGGGGGAAAAAAGAATGGAATTTCAGGAAGTGCCAGTAACACACCTCAAAAGGGAGGTCGAAATGACCAGAGCGAGGAGGAAAGAAAGGCCAAATTCTCAGCCCTTACCTGGCTACACATTTATGGGGTATAATTATTATTATTCACCTGCACAATGAAGCTATATAGGCTGTCTGATGAAGATAACCCTTGTCTATAGGGACTACTGGGTTATGTGGGCTGCCATATTGTGTAGGTCTGAAAAATGGTAAAACAGTGTCAGGACGGAGGCAAAAAGTGACTTTAAAAGCTAAAGGGGAATTAAATGACCACTATTTCCCCAATTAGTGGAGATCCCAAGCGTGGAATGAAATAGATATTCTATTAACAAAAATGGAACTTGACAGAACACAACTTTAAACAACCCAAGTATGCAAAAAAGCAATTTAGCTTTCATATAAATATAACACTTTGCAATTTTAGGCCTCACCTTCAGTTCCAGGATGTTTAAGGACTCCAACAGGCACCATGACGGTAGGAGGCGGGGAACTGAGGGCTCCTGAAGCCTGAGCCTGTTGCATTGGGGGTATGGTAGAGCAGTACTCAGCAGGGTTATTTGGGTTTGGGCTCTGAACTGATGCACTCATCATGTTTTCCCATGCTTGGGCTGAAACAAAACAAAACTGAATTAAAGGGGGCTCTCTTGTGCAAACAAGTTATCACTTATCCTCAAGATAGGTCATTGAT